>JAYJMA010042385.1:0-24993 GCA_036873895.1 Parotocinclus cabessadecuia
AAATTGTCATGCTGGAAATTATATATATATATATATACTTCCATACACAAAGGTTAACAGTCTTGGTCAATAGGATGTAGATGTAGCATCAGCTTTGGATGTAGGTCTCCTCGTATGTGTGGAATTCCTCCTACTTCCCAAATACATATGTCAGTTGGCATCTCTAAAGTGTTTTACAAGACTGTGTGCATGTCTGTGTGTGAGCTCATGTGCCCGGTTTTGGACTGGCTGTCTGTCCAGGGTGGGTTGCTGCTTAACATCCTGTGCAGCCAGTGACCCCTACCTGGATTAAGCACGTGTGGAAGGTGAGTGAGAGTGAACTACATATCATGGATTGTTGTTTCTATGCATAGCGATTTCTTCATAGATTCTTGCTTGAAGCTGGGACCTTTTACTGCAGATATCTTGGCCAGAGGCAAAACAGTAGAAGCCAGTCAAGCTTAGAAGCTGTAGCATCTCTAAGGGACCAACAGAAAGAGTCTTATTCAGAATAGATCAAAGGCACCATGATGTGAACACACACTAGGTGAATCAATGCTAGATGCTGACTTGGGTCAGGCCAGAAGCTGTGAATTACTTTTTCAACATGTGCTTGAATTAACAATGGTGGGTTCTCCATCCAACAAGATTTTACGAATTCGAATGCGTGCCAAAAAAGGGAAAAAAAAAGTCTAAAGGTGGAAAAAAAACACCCATAAAACAATTAAAAGGAGTGCTAGGATGTGGTGGAAAAGTTGTGAAAAAAGGTGATGGAAAAGGCATATTCAGAATTAGAACAGCCAAAAAAACGGTCCAGAAACAGCTTGAGGTAAAAGTCTATGTTATGTTTATTAATTGTAGAAGCTCTCTGTAAGATGTATCTGTTGGTAAATACACTAGCACAGGTTAAGAAATCCCACCAGTGTGTTTAGCCCAGCACTCAGCAAAGTTTGATCGCAAAATGTCAACGAGACACAAACTCTGTGCTTACTTGTTTGTGGTCTATATCCTTAGGATGATGTGCCCTGATCAGAAAATATACATAATGAAAACAAATACTTTTTTCTCAGAGACCATTTCCTCCACCTCCATGCTAGATCAGTATAGTTCTCAGACGGTGGAAAATGAAGGCTCATCTTTTACCGCTGCGCTTTCCTAGACTCGATTTATAGTTCTATTAGGCGTGTGTGTCAGGAAAAGCGTATGTGTGTGTGTGTGTGTGTGTGTGCGCGCATGTGTGTTCGAATATGCTGAAGAGGAAAAGTGAATCTTGAAAAGCTCTATGTCACCATTTTGCCTGTGTCTAAATTCTAATTTCATGGCAAATTGTAAATCTGAATCCAAATTTAGTAGACATAAATAACCCGCAGCTGCTCATTGAGGAGAGTGAAGACTGTTTCGGGGCCAGCCCTAGCACAGCTGGCACTCTAAGCAGGCACAGGGACAAAAATCTATATCGATATTTCCGGGGACTTGGTTGATAATCAATAAAACAATAATTAGACGAGTCTTGTGCAGTGGATATCTTAGGTCTAAAGTCTTTAAAAGTTGTTTGAACCCATCTCTCTTATCTGCCTGAACTGGCATGGATTTTATGTAACTGGTGACAATGTTTTATGCCATGCCTTCTGTTCCTTATCTTATCATAAAGCACGTCATTTGTACAGAATGATTTCTCAAAGGTTTGCTGAATGTTTTTGTGCTGGTACCTTTTCCCCGTTTAAGCTTGTCATTATCAGCTGATTCCTGAGGTTGCTAATGAACTTTTATATATTCTTCACACTGGCTAACTCATAGATGGTGAAATAAGTTAATTGTCAAGTTGTCTGTAATGGCAACCGATTTCTGACAGTTTGCAGTTTCCATCTTTTCACAGTTGAGCCACATCTAAAAGAAATCGAACAATGTAGTTTGCAAGGCTTGTGGTGTCTGTAGTTTGTCTCCTGGTGCAGTTTGTTCACTTCAGTCAGGCAGAATGCTGGCTTGGTTTGTGGCGCGAACACATATTTGTCTATATTAACACAGTGGACACGTAAACCCTACCCGGGAAAAATGTACTGTGAGATTTCATAGTGGAAGGGTAAATTGCTTAATTTGAACTCTCACAGTTTAACCATAAAGATCACAGTTCTACTATGCATTTTTGATGCCTTTCACAGTACAAGGCATCTTTTTTTTTTTTGCAAGTGGGTGACATTCTTGATAATGTCAGCTCGCACATTGTTAAAACAACAGTTAAGACATTATCGTAGGCAGTACATATCGCACAACCGTTCACATCTTTATTCTCATTCTAGCTATATAGGAACAACATGTAACAGTTCTAGTCTCAATAACCCATCTCACCATTTTGTAGAACAGAGTAAGTGACTGGGGTAGAACCGGTGGACCTTGTTGTCTGACACACTGGCAAAGGTGGTGAATGGGCATGGAAAAAGGAGCGTGTTCCTCATCAAAATCATTTTAGATTTAATTTTGGATTAGAAACCATAGTTAGCATGGTGACAATAGTCATCAAAGTCAAAAATCAGCTTTACCAAAGCTGGGTGTGTGTTTCCTTGAGAAAAGAAAACCACTTAGGACAATTGGAAATCTATGAGACTGGACAGCTAGATTGAAGTTCTGAGGAATCATTTTCTTGTCGAGTATAAATAGTTATTTGAAGACTAAATGATTTGCTTAAACAACTGAGGTAAGATCAATTTTCTTTCAGTTTGATTGTAAAGCCTTTTGTTCTAGAATTATAGAGGTATCTGCAAAATTACACCCTTTCATAGAACTGAACAGCTAAAGTAGAAAAGCAGAAAGCAGAAATGTAGAAAAGACGCTGCAAATGTACTCGGTAAGACAGTTAAGAATTGTGCTGGGTTTGAGTCTAATGAAACACAAACAGGAGATGTTTTTTTCAAAAATATCCAACTTTATACAGACAGATTTATGTTAGATAAAATAAAATTTAGATATTTGACATGTTCTAAAACATGACTCATGGGCTAACTAAAAAGCAACTAAAAATGAAGGAACATCCTTTATCTCAGCTACGTTGGTGTTTAAAGGTTTGTGAACGTTGTAGGATATTCTAGATTGCTACTTGCATATACTGCTCCCAAAATTTGGGGATATTTCATTTCGAAATTAAATGAAACAAAATATCCCCTAATTTCTGTGAGCAGCGTGTAATGCAAACTTCATGACATCTTTAGAAATCCTAAAGTACATATTGAACCCAGTTAAACAAATGATTCTAAAATATTGAACTTCATTTACTGAGGAAAATGTTACACATCAACGTTACAGCGTTGCCTGTGCTTAAAAAGTATTTCTGCAAGTGGACTCATTCCCTCTTGGTTGTGTGCAGCCAGCTAGATATCTTTACTAGGGTTTATATTTCATTGTGTACATTATTGTGTGTGTCATCATTAATTTGTGTGTGCAATTGAAGAATTTATGTATTTTCTGGAGGAATTGATATGTTTGCAGTTTAGGCTTAGGGTCCTGTGTAGATGGTAGCGTTTCACATCTAAATGTACATTAGAGTATAAAAGTATATGTGACTATAGGGTATGTCTGGTTAGCATTACCAACTTGTTTGTGCATTTTTCTAAAAAATATATTTTGAATATCAATCAGTGAAAACGCTATTCTTAGGGCATTATGGGTATTCTGTATATCTGTAGCTAGTTAGTGCCATAGCAAAACAGCAAGTGGTGTACCAAATGAGTAAGTGTAATGTACTGACGTGCTTTTTAAAATATTGCTGTGATAACATAAACTGTGATCGAAAGCAAGCCAATTAGCATGATCTATAAAGACAGCAAATACTAAATAAATGCTAGGGAATGATAAACACATATGCAGCATTGAGCAACAGTGAATCTGCGTAATTGAAACGGTTGTAAGAGATTTAAAGGCCAAGCCGGAGTCACCTCTTGCAGCTAAAAGGCCACTGGTTTAATTTACATTCCCTTGCAGGGGCAAAATTAATCAGAATAAACGTGTTAACATGATGAATGATAGCGGAGTGTAGCAGTAACCCAGATATACACAAGCATAAAAGTTTGTGTTTGCGTGTGACTGATACACAAGGGAGTAATTTGGGTCTGTCAGCTAAAAAGGCACTCACTGGAATAAACATTCCCTGCTGAGTACATGCCTGATCCAGAGTGTTATCTTTTTAATTTGAACCACTTCCCATCTGCTGCCCTTAATTCATTTCTGCTTGTTCACGTCCCTTCATCCATTTGACCTCGTTCACTTTCTCCTTTTCTAGCCCTCTATGTTCAGCTTATCCATTTCCCCTTGGCCACATGCCTTCAACAATCTTCCTTTACTCCTAATGCCCCATCCCAAGTCCACTTCCTCATTTATGACCCTTATACTTTACCCTACTTATACGTCCCCAACTTGTTCCCTCATCCTCTTTCCCAGTCCACTTTTCCATTGATGTTATTCTGAATCCACTTTCCTGCAACTACTTCCTCATTCAATTCTACAACGTTCTTTTCCCCAGATCCACTTTCCCATCCACTAGTGAATATCCACAACACCAAATCGACTGTCCAGCTAAGCCCCTCGTTCACATCCTCATCCACTTTTTACATCCACTACACTACATCTACGTCCCCTCAACCATGTCCTCATTCATGCCATTCTGCATCTTCTTTTCTGCAACCATTTCCTCAATCACTTCTGTGTGCTTTCCATCCACTAGCCCAAATCCACTCCCCTAACGAATCACCATATTCACACCATCATCCTCTACCCCTCATCCACTTGCACTTTCCCATCCATTTCCCCATTTACGATGTTCTATATCCACATGCCTTCGTCGAGTTTTCTAATCTAATTTGTCCTGTACGCTTCTTTCCACAACCGCTCATGGACTACTCCATCCACTTTCCCATTTCGCATGCCTTAAACACTTCCTTCTCTCATTTTCCTGCAAACAATCTCATTGTTATTTTTCCCCTTGTCTTCTGGGACTACAGAGGTGCAGCGGTTAAGGTACTGGACTGTTCAGCAGAAGCTTCAGGGTTCAAGTTTCAACACTGCCAAGCTGCTGTTTGTATTTTACATTATATGATTCTATGAGCGGTACGTTGCTATGGATAAGTGCGTCTGCAAAATGAGGAATTGTGACACCCCCTGATGACACCCCCGATGGCATCCCCAGTGGTTTATATTTCAGTTTTGATTTTCCACTTTCCAATTTTTTTCAAAATCTAATTTTCATTTACATACTTTTCCATTCCTCTCCCCCTCTCTGTGCCCCCATATAGAGTTCCCTCATTAATTTTTCCTCTCCAATTTGCCCATCAATTTCTCATATACAGCACTTCCCCTCTTCTCTTCCTCTTACACATTTAATATACTTCTCTGGAGGCAGCGTGATTTTGCAGTGGTAGCGTATTGCCTCACAGCTCCATGCCTTGATTCCCAGCTTTGATTAAGAATGTGTAATTCTATTTGGCATGTTCTCTCTTATGTTTCTTCCAGGTACTCCAGGTACATTTCCTTTGCCAATCCAAAGACAGATGGTGCTGTTTAGGTCCCAGCTGTCCCAAAAGACTAGATTATGAAACTGAATGAATGAATTTCACCTCTCCACTTGGCCTTGCTGATTTTCCTTATCCATTTCCCATGACCATCTCCCCTTCTTGACTTACTCCTTGTTTACTTCCCCACCCACTTACCATTATTGATTAACCCTTATCCATTACTTCTTTTCACTTCCCTCATCTACTTCATTAACATACCCTCATCCACTTTGCCATAACAATTTTGTCCTTCACCAGTTCCCCTCGATGATACACTTTTCAGTCTTTCATGTTCTCTCATCCATTTCCTGTCATCCACATCCTTTTGTCCAGTTCACCTTCTGATATTCCTCCTGTCCACGTCCATCTGCTGCTTTACCTTTGCTTACTTTCCCTCATATCCCCTTCACCACATCCCCTTTTTTATGCTAATATATTTTCTGCCTATTCACTTCCACTTGTCCTTTTCATCTCTTTATTTAACCACTACTTCTACTGTCCAATACATGAACTTTTGCACTTCAGTTTTGTTTCTTGTCCTGCGATCAAGTCCTGTGATCACAAAAGTAATAAATTACTCTCATCAAGCTGGTCATGTTCCATCTTCACTGACAACTGCCATAATCAGACCACTTCTCAAAAAAACAACTCTTGATTCAGAGGTTTTTGCAAACTACAGGCCCATTTCCAACCTTCCCTTTCTGTCAAAGGTATTGAAAAAAGGTTCCACTTATCTTCAGGATCGTCTTAAATACAGTAACCTTTTTGAAAAATTATCTGGTTTTCGCTTTGCTCACAGTACTGAAACAGCTCTGTTAAAGTTACCAATGACATTTTGATGACAGCTGATTCCGGCTCACCATCCCTGCTCATTCTTCTTGATCTGTCAGCAGCATTTGACACGACTGAGAACTGAGAACATTTCCACTGGAACTTCAAGGTCTCAGTCTTATGCAGTGACCTGTGGGGTTCCCCAGGAGTCAGTCCTGGGACCTATGCTCTTCAATCTATACATGCTCCCCCTTGGCCAGGTTTTTGATCAATATGGTGTTTCATTCTATGGCTCGCTGTACAAATACAAATCTACATGAAAATAGACACAGTCTCCTCCCGTACTGCTGCTCCAACATCAACAGGGTCATTATCAGCACCTCTCTCTAAACTGACTGCCTGCCTGGATGACATAAACATGTGGATGAAGAACAACTTTCTTCAACTGAACGGCACAAAAACTGAAGTGATGTTGATCGGCATTCCACATCAGGTCCAGTCGTCTCCCATAACCAGTACTACTGTGTTTGGTCACACTTACCAATCTTGGAATAAAATGTGATCCTCATCTAACCTTTAAAGCCCACATCAAGCATATCTGCAAGATTTCCTTCTACCACCTCAGAAACATCGCCAAACTTCGTCCGACCCTCAGTGTCTCAGATGCAGAAAAACTGGTTCATGCATTCATTTCCTCCAGACTGGATTACTGCAATGCACTTTTTATTGGATTACCACACAAAAGCCTCCAGAGGCTGCAATACGTTCAGAACAGTGCGGCTCGGATCCTGATGAGGGTACAGAAACATGATCATATCACACCTGTTCTTCAGTCTCTCTGCCAGAATTGAATATAAGGTCTTCCTCCTCACCTACCAGTGCATCTATGGAAATGCCCCGCCCTACCTGAAAGAGCTTCTCATTCCTCAAACCTCCTCACGATCTGTCCGTTCGAATCATTCGAACCGCCTCCTCCCTCCAAGAACTAAACTCAGCACCATGAGCGATCTGGCTTTTTGTTCTGCAGCCCCTTGCTTGTGGAATGCCCTCCCTGATCATTTGAGGGGACGACAGACTGTCGAAAGTTGTAAAAAATAACTTAAAATAATTCTTTTTAGCAGATTTGACCATTCCTAAGAAATTGTTGGTTTTTATGTTTTATGGTTTCTATATTGGTAATTTTACTCTGTAGCACTTTGAGGTTTGGTTCAAATGTAAAGTGCGTTACAAATATAATTTATTATTATTATTATTATTATTATTATTATTTGATACATTAATAGACAAAATTAGATCACACTACATTGAACGGTCGTCTGGTGGCTCTATGTAAATTTTTGGGGTTGAGTGAAATGAAAATGTGTTAAATGCATTCATTTTTTTGAAAGAGTGTATTTGCAGAGACATTGTTTTCATCTAGATGGGTTTGAAAACATTTAGATTGTAAGATAGGAATACTTTTGATTTATGGGAACGTCGACTAAAAATTAGTGGTTGACATCACATAGGGGGAATTTTATATCCAGAAATAAACATCAGGGTCCTGGGCTGTGTGTAACCTAGACTGGAGAACACAGTATGAGCGTGTCCTGAACAAGATTTCAGTCCATTGCAGGGCAACTATGGGCCACTGTTGTGAAGTGAGGGGATGTTCCCCTGACTAGCCTACACTCCCTCAAACACAGTTGTGCTTGTTTTGGGTCCCCTGTCCGACTGAAAACCACTGATTTGAACTTGGGTCACCATCAATATGTGTATGACTGTGTAATAATAAACAGCGATGAATAATGAATCACCATAGAACATAAAAGAATAATTATGTTGGTTTTAATGGTTTTAAATACTTGCACATTATGCAATGCTAACATCCTGTAGCTTTGGGTAAAATGGATTGAGAGGGGAGGTTGAAAAAAAAATATGTGTTATGACAGTAAAGAAGAAAAACTGGAAGTGAACTTAATTAACATGAGATTAGATTGGGGAGGACATTGATTAATGTACTTACATTAATTAATTTGAGTTATCTGTTTCAGTAATAACTGTGTGTGAGGGGAAGTGTGTGTGTGTGTGTGTGTGAGAGAGAGAGAGAGAGAGGGAGACAGAGAGAGCACGAGCGACGGGGAGAGCTGATGAATTACTGTAATTGCTTAAATGCCACATGCACAATAAAGAGGCTGGTTAGACATCTTTGTTTCTTTAAAATGGAGTACAAACCCACTAAAATGTCATTTCCAAATAAGTCTCCGTTCTTGCTATGCTCATTTTAATCTTCACACACTCTTCTATCACACCACAATTGTGATACACAATTGCTGTGTTGATAAACTTTTATAAAACAGGAATATTTCCTGATTATTATGAAATGGAACAAAAAAATCCTGACTTTCCTATCGGTATAGTTTATAATACTACTCTAAAGTGGTACAGTGGTTAGTACAGTCGCCTCACAGCTCCAGAGATGCAAGTTCGAGTTCTAGCTCAGCTGTTTCCCCCAAAATCAAAAGACATATGTTAGGTCAACTGGCATCTCTAAAGTATCCCATTGTGAGTGTTCAGAGATCTGTTCAGGGTTGGTCCTGTATGCCAAGGGGTCCTTGAGACCCTGAAGTGGACCGAGTGGGTAAGCAAAGTGAATGACATTATTGAATAATTACTTCTGTTAAGGAAATAAATGTATTGGCTTTCATAAGGTCTTAATTGACTTGTTAGGCTTTAAATCCAAGCTACATGCAGACAGTTTCGCAGCTTAACCAATTCTCTGACACATCAAGTCTCTTTGGTGTTGGGTTTGCCCTCATCAGCTGGGAGTTCCACTGTAGTTTAACTCTGAGGATCTGAAAATGCTCTCAAAAAGCAGAAAATGACTAAAATAAGTCTGAATATACAATCGAAATCCCTGTAGAAAATGTCATTAAAATACAATAGGTTTAAAACAAGATCTACTAGTCCATTCCAGAAACACTTACCATACAGCACTTTAAATTAGCGGGAAGCCTGTTTCTTTGGTTGGAATAAATGTTCTTCCTCCGAAGTGCATGAGAACCTCATTAGATTGTACAGCATGACAGACTCCATGAAGTACCACGACATTTTAAATCAAAATCTGCCTGGCTCTGCCAAGAAACTAAGAAGAGGTGGTCACTTGCTCTTCCTGTAAGACATTGATTCATAACATATGTCCAGATCAGCATAGAAATGGTTTAAAGAACATGAACTCAAGCTTCTGCCATGGTAAAATCGGTCCTATTCCTTTCTCTGGACTCTCCATGTTTATAAGATGTCATAGGAGAAGACGAAGTGCTGTTTTATTGGTGAAGGGAAGAGGGATGCAAAATGCATGGGTGAAAAGCATTTTTGAAAAAGCGATTTCCTTTAAGTAACTGTTGGATTTTTCTCATTTTATTCATTTCAGCCAGTTCACCAAAGCATGCATTTCTTTTAGCACTTGCTCATGAGAGTGTTGAGAAAGAGATGTAGTGCTAAGTTGCGACATATTCAAATAATGTTTGCATTGAGCTGCATATATGTGTTAAAGAGCCCATTTGTTCCTGTTATATTGAGCTTATGTTGTCAGACTGTAGCCCAATCCAGCATGTCCACAACCCCAACTCTTCACCTCTCCCATCTGTTTAAACACCCTGTTCCCTGGTCTCTGTGTGAGCTATGAATCATGCTATCAATTTAGAGAGAGGCCTAGGCTCCACGTTCAGCCCTGATCACTGATACAAACAACTTGCCTGCTTCCAGATGCTTGTTTGCCTGCTGATTTGGGTTTAACTCCTGTTCCAAGTGCCTGAATGATTCAACCCTCAGCCTGCTTCCTGGAACTGACTTTGAGTTTGCACTTGATTGTTCTGTCTGCCTTTGTGTTTGTAAAGTCACTGCTTTTTGCTTGGACCTCATCTCACAGAGATGTTCCTCAATTTAAAGTCAGTGGCTGATGGCGGAGCGAGTGTAATTGGCACGGACTGAAACATTTACTCTTGCCACCATTTTAATACACAGGTAGATACCATTGAACGTGCATCCGACCCGTTTCCTTTTACCTCTGGTTAAAAATATATTAAGTTACAGTAGGAAACACAAGTCTCAAGAGTTCACTGCTTCTGGACTACAAACTGTTCTGTATTGGTTTCTGTGATTTGAGACTTTTTGTGCACTCGTGTTTGTGTGTATGTCTTTGTGCTACTTATTTTTAACAAGCTGCATGTATCTCTGGCTCATTTACGTATCGTTTGCATGCAGCCTTCTTGCAAAATACCCTTTATATTTACATTAAAGTAACCTAAAAGACTGCATGAATATGCTAATGTCTGATTGATGTCCATTTCAGTCAACGAGCTGCTCCACAGAATCGCGCATAACATTACATGCTTTGATGTTTTCGTCTTTCTCCTGGAAAAATCCTGGAAGTTGATGATTTGGTTCCATTTACAGCAAATCGCTGTTACCCACAGGATATACATCTGATTGTCATCCTACCGACTGATCACCCAATTCTAATTCTACCCTTAAATGAACTGCCAAATCTTGAGGTTCATATACTTTTGACATTCATCTATGCAATATTGGATCATTTTCCAACACATTACTAACAATAAACACATTACCAAGTAAAATATTTGTCTCATTAATGAAGCCAGTTCAATTTATCCACTTTAGGAACTTTATTGTAAGTTTTAGGCCATAATTTTGCACATGGTGATCTACAGAGTTTACAAAGTACGAAGGTATATTACACACCTAGTTCAAACCAGATTTATTAAAGGAAACACTGCTTAAACAACACTTGTCTCTGTAACCTTAGTAACTGGAAGTCTCTCTGTAGACAATCTATCTTCAACATCATTAAAACTCTGTACTCACCACCTGGAACATCAGTTATTACTAATGATATCATTCAACCTACTTGGTGCCACCAGGCAAGGATGCCCACTCCCTCAGTACTTATATTATGTTTTGAGCCATTAGCTGATGCAATATTGGCAAAATGATACCAGATATGATCAACACCTATATTATCACCCACAGGATAAGGCTCTACTTTTTTTTACAGAACCCCACCAAATCATTTTTAAAGTTATCAGTCTTTGACTATATACTCTCTGTCAAGAGCGCTCCTGCTTGTGTTACTAGAGAACCACACGTCAAGGAATGCTAGAACTGAAAAAGAAAATAAAGGTCTTTGGCAGTGTGAGATACGAACCTGAGAGGCTCAGTTGGTAGATAACTGGATTCCAGTACTGAAATTCCTTGTTCATATCCCACCTCTGGCAAGGACTCTGGCCCTTGGCTAAGCTGTGCGTATGTGTACAGTATAATTTACATAACACCAGTTGGCTAATTTCAAAATTGTGATGGATGGTGTCCTTAAATTCAAGAAAAGTCGGCCGACCTTATTTTACATCTCCCCCTGCTAAACCTCTAGATAAAGGCACTACTTCGTTCCGGGACTTAAAATCAACTGACCCTCACTTATTGCCTTCTTTCCACGCTCAGTGTTAATTGTGCTTGGAATCCTTGTCCTGACACAGTGCTTTTCCATTCCCACACTGACACATCAATTACATCTCTTACTTGCATAATGTCTATCCTTCTTTATAAACGAGACAACTTTTAAATTGACACCCATTTCTTCATGGTCGACCACAGATTTATAAATGCAATCCAGCGACACCTTGAATGCCTGTGCGAGACAACTGACCTTGCTGCGTGGCCTACTGAAAATGCTCACACTATTATAGACTTTCTCAAGAACATCCCATTCATCCACCTTCTTAACCTCATCAGTTAGTGTGGCAACACAACAGATAAGGCGTTTGACTATAGATGAAAAGGTATGGATGAAAAGGGTTCAAGCTCCAGGACTGTCAAGCTGCCACTGTTTGAAAGCAAGGCCCTTAACCCACAATTGCTTGGGTTGTACGTTGTTGTACACAAGTCTGTATCAGTTGTAAATCACTACGGATAACACGACTAGATGTAAATAGAACAATAGACACTTTGGTTACTTTAGAATAAAGACAGTTGTTTCTAAGGATTATACCATAATTGAAGAGGTGCTTTCAAAAGGGCTATGGGATAAGGCTCTGGGGAAAGGCACAATCTAGGAGGATACAGAAACTGCAGCTATCTTTCAGGTCTCTCTGAGCATTATTAAGAAATGGATGCACCACTGACACTGACAGAGGGACACTGACAGAAGGCTGTTGATCAGGGCCAGGAGATCAGTGGCAACTTTGACGGACTAACAAGTCTTTATATCTAAGAGTGGTATATCTAAAAGTGACAATCCCACAAGCCTTTCACAGATCTGGCTCATATTGCAAGATATATCGCAGATTGCAGAGTGGCAAGACAGAAGCCTCTTCTGAAACAATGTCACACCGAGTCTCATATGCACTTCTGATGCAACATGACAAAATGCTTGATACGGGTGGGTGTTGTTTTTACCGCAAAGCCTAGGCAATCGGTCAGGATTCAGGAAAACGGATGCTCCCATATAAAGCCAAATTCTAGAGGAAAACCTGCAGCCTACTGACAGTCATCTGAAGGTGAACACCTCTAACATGCCATCAAAAATGAGAAGAAAACAAGCAACAATGGAGAGGCTTAAAGTTATAAAGTCAATGTCATTAAGAGACCAAGCAAGACTCGTAACCAAAAGACTGACAGAAAACCTGTAGATGAAGATAAAACCAGTCCTTGAGTCTCAACACTACATCAGGGGGTGACCCAAACCTGGTTTTCCAAACCTATTTTTCACTGTTAACTAATATTCAGAAGTTTCATTTCCTTTAGTTACTTGGATATTCCAATTCAAAATGTACCAATTAAGCTGGACACAAATTCTATATATTTTTATGTCAGAAATGTGCCTATTTCAAAGAGGTATGATTATTTACTGTAGGCACTGTATATACGCATGCACTGGGATATCCTTATTGGTAATTCCAACTCTAAACTGTTTCCATGATCCTGGGCTCATTGATCGATTGATAGGAGTCCGCCCTTAGGTCATTTCCATGGTAGGAACTGTCATGGTGAACTTTCTGGGTTTCTTGGGTTCTTGACTATGTAAGTGTAGATTCCTAGTCCTGTAGCTACCAAAAGGAGTCAGTCCTATCTCATTGGTTGGTAATACAATGGCATAGTCTCTTGTGGTGGTACAAGGGTTCACAATCAATCAGTAGATGCATTGTCAGTGGGGGTGAGGCAGGATCTGCATGATATCGACATGCTCTTCCCTCTATACGACACCTGATGCATATCAGCCAGTTTATTGGGTATAAATCATCGACACTCCTTTATTCTACTGGGAATCAGGCCTTCCAGGCCTTTTAACCCCCAAAATGTCCAAATTTGGTATGCACTTTCCTACAGCTACCTTTTATATCTCTGGTTTATCTTCTGGATCCAGTCGTTTCATGAGTTTCATCTTTTTTGACTCATCTACTGTCAACGACACAGTTTCACCAACTGTGTTTAGTTAAAATGTTTTGCATATTATGTATTTTAATAATTGCGTATTTGATTAAAACATGACTTACCTCAAATGCTTCCTCTCTACCTCACAGAAAATGCTGCTGCTTCACCAGTTCACTACAACCTTGGCTTGACACCTCTATAATTTGAACACCAGATGTTTCCCAGCCTTGGTGATGAAATGAGTTATTGCCTCACAACTTAAATAAGTTTCTCACTAGCAGTAATTTTTATAAACTGTTTTAATTTGGGTTCTACTTCTCGCAGCGCCGCTACTGTTTCACTGTCTCTTGTGATTTCCTTAACATTTCCATTTTCCTATTCTTTAATGCACGTCGGTGCAGACAACCACGCAAGACCCTCGACTCATCATTTGTCATTTGCATTTCTGGTTCTGTGTTAGGTGTTAGTCATATTTTATGAGAGGGCTTTAGGTAAACACAAAGGCAAAATCTGCCACATGCCAGTGAAGGCAAGAGCAGCTTTGACCCAGTCCAAAACTTGTGCATTTTGTTATCAGCTAATGTCTTCATCTTTGGAACACTGCATAACATTCACTGCTCAAACTACAATAAATAAGCGCAAGAATGTGCCTTTCTATGGCCACATAATGTTCCATGAAAAAGGATGCTAATCAAAATGGACATGGACTTACATCACGTCACATTGCGTTTTTTAACGACTGTGGACAAAGGTCTTTATATCCAGTGTAGCGATTCTGTTTAACTGACGTTCTACCTGTGCTTCTGGGCAGTTCTTCACTACTACTTTGGCTGCACACAATCGCCTTGTTAAAGACATTTCTCTCGCTGTAGAAGTGATTGATCTTAATAACACTATTTTGTAGAAGTTACATCATCAAAGTCTATACAATTGCATGATGCAAAAAGAGGTAAGTTCCTTTTTCCTTTGCTCTTCAAAAACACTATATATTGAGATCAGGCTTGATGAGTAAAACATTTGAATTATGCCACTGCTTAGAAGTTATTCCGCACAAAAATATTTTACAAAAAGTGTTTTGATGAATATGAAAGATTCGTTGTTTGCGAGCTGAGAAAATGATCAGGCATTTCTGTACCATAACATGTAATAAGGGGTTGGGAGCATTGAATGGAACATGATGATACTACAGTGTAACATACAATTGTGTAACCAATGCAAACAAGGGTGAAGGGGAAAACTAAGAAAAGACAGGTGTTGAATAGGCTCTAATTTAAGGTCCTTATGTTGCACAAAATTGGAAATAGGGCATTGGGGTGGGAAAAAGATTAGGTTTTACATGAGTAAAAGAGCTCAAAGATGAAGGCACAAGAAAAGCAGAGGTAAAAAAAACATCAAATGAAAAAAGGAAAAGACCTTTAAATATCATTCTCAGAACTCAAGTCAGATCGAGCTAGATAAGGACAAACCCAGATTAGGACAAACTTTGCAAAAGAGACAGCAAAGACATGTCAGAGAGACAGTTCTGTGCAAAAAAGGACAGTGTAAATATAAAATTACATAAAAAAAAGTGTGAACAGTGTTACAGTAAATGTCACATACCACATGGAGGACCACAGACTAAGAAGCCAAAGACACAACATCTCATCCTTACAGAAACGCACCTAACCGCACAGTTCTTCTCATTTTAATGCAAGGTAGAATGTCCTTCAGAAGATGCCACGCAGCTTACCAGCTGTCCCGTCAATAATGAGAACATTCCAGGTGCTGATGCTGACTCCAAAAGTAATTATATAGCATGATGTGAGCTTCATGGGATGTGAGTAGCATGTGTACGAAGCAGCTGAACTGCAATTATTTCAACACAAAGACATCTTCCATGTGACAGAATGTAGTGCAAATTTGATTTAGCACCTCACATATAATCCACAATGAATGACCCCACATCATGATAAAATGCGTGCCATGTTTCGGAGGAAAAAGGATTTCGCTGTCCAGCTCTGGATCACATTTTCAATGGTGATCTGGTCCTTTTTTTTACACCTCGTTTCGAATAGCATCACATCTTAAGAAGAAGAGATTCAGAATAATGTGTGAGAAACATTTACATGTGTTATGCTTTGCTATCTGTTGCCTTTCTAATCAGAAATCACTTTTTTTTGTGCAGGATGATTCCTTTAAGGTTTGCTGAGTGTGTTTTTGTGTTGCTGCCTTGGCTAGTTTAAGCCTGACGTTGGTTTAAATTTTTATATTCAGTGGTTTGTTCACAGATGCTGAAATAAGTTAGTTTAGTTCTTTATTGGCAACGCTTTACCGCTTTACACTTTGTTTGCAAATTGCTGTCTTTTGAGCAACAGCCCAAGCCAAGGATGTAGATTGTGAGGCTGGTGCTGTCTCATTTTTAACTTTTTGTCCTTTTGAGTACACTTTTGCTACATGCTACACATAGACTAACAAACAACGACTTACAAATTAGCTACAAAAACATACAAAGACCAAGTACAAAACAAGGGTGTAAATTTGATTTCATTGTTATGGGGACAATAAACTGTAAAGCGTCTCAAGAGTAATTCCTGAGGGGGATTCCAAAGGTTCTACCAAAAGTGTGATTGTATTAAACGTATACACAGGGATGCTATATATGGGTGTGCTTTTCCTAAATGGCACAATCTGTTTTGGTACTTTTATATTTTATTCATTGTCAGTATAAAATAAAATGTGTGTTGGTTCTGGTGATGGTAGGCAGTTTAGCGAGCTAAAATTTCAAAATTCAAAATTTGCTTCATGTGTGTACAGCCCTTTGGATTTCGGCTGGGATATTTGCTCAACTAAATAGTCTTCCTAAATAGTGCAATACTAAAGAGGAGGTAGGGATCCTAATGAGGGTATACACGTCTATTTACAATGTCAACTTGCAATGTCTTTTTATTATAGGTTAAATTTGTCTTTAGAAATAAAGAAGTTTTCATTAAAATAAACGTTTTTGTATGATGTCATTTCGAATACTTTGACAGACAATCGCAATCAGGCAAAATTTATAGATGGTCTATCATAGGTTTAAAAAAATCGATCGGTGCATGTCTAGACCATACCACTGTGAGGCAAATGAAGGGGGGGGGGGTGCAACCCCTAAAAACATTTTTGTTTCGATAACAATCACAAATCATGTTCATGCATATTACTATTTAAATTAGGCACTTTTAAAAATCATGATTGATGTGTGAAGCTCAAAACACCACTGAGGTGCCAGAACCCTGAAACACAGAGATCTGGCGTTGGAACCAAGCTAAGCTCAGAGCTCAGAGCTCAGAGTGACAAAAATGGCAAAAAGTGAAGAAAAAAATCCCACAATATAAATGTATGGCAGTTGTGTGTTCAGTGACGGAAATGTAAAAGTTGCTTGTTCAGCCCAATGCTTTTGCTGATGAAATTTAGTCAGATATATAATCTTTGATTTCACCTACTACAATAAACTTGACTAGAAGTAACTGCACCTACAAAGCCCACTGTCCTGTCTGCCGATGGTGATCCAGTCTCAAACAGTTGACAAGTGACTGCTTTCCTTTACAGTGGCTGTCAGCCAGAGGCACACCAGATGCAATTATGTTGACTTGCCATCGGGTTTCAATTGTAGTCTTTATTCCAAAATGGACACATAGCACAAAGACTATCACTTACAGTAATGCTTTGTGGGATTTTGTCAATTTTGATAGAGTGTATGTTCAATAACTGAGGAACTGAGGAGCAAAGTTAGAATTAAATCAGAGGACACAGATCACTCAAGGAGCGTGGTTACATGCATAATCAGATAACTGGAAGAAATCAGATTTTGGCAGTTAGCCAAACACCGAGGTTACATGCACTTCAGATAATGAGAAACTCAGGTACCAAGTGAGTCAGTCACTAATGAAAATTCAGAAATGTAGGGTGGCATTGGGACAGATTTCACATGAAGTGGTGTATGATGCACCTTTTATATAAATATTTTATTTTATATAGAAGATTATAGAACCATCGAATCGAAGTAATCGTTCGTCAGAATCTTTATGTAGTGAAGGTAGATCAGCTTTAAATTAATTACATTAATTGTAAGTGGTGATATTTTAAATGAATGATTAATCGAGCTGCTGTGATTAAAGAAATAATAAATTGTGGACATCCAACAAATTGCATCCAACACATGAGTATTCGAATGGAGTTTGCCTCCACCTTTGCTGCTGAAACAGCTTTTGTTCTTCTTAAACCGTATTCCACTGGATTTTGGAACATCACGGTGAAGTTAATGATTAATTTGGAATGAATGATTAATTTGGAATTCCAAAATACAGAATTCAGAGGGGCACCGCTGTACCCCTCTTTTGCATGTCCATTGCTCAATGCGAAAAACTAAAAGAAAAAGACCCTGACTGAAAGTGTTAGCTGCTCAAGTTTTAGGAACAATGCTACTGCATTATGGGAAATGTAGTGAGTTCTTTTTGCCGCTGTGATTTAAGGGCGAGCAACATTTTTACCACAGTATTGTACCCCAGTAAAGTTGGCTGGACGACACTCCTGGAATATAGTGACATTATATCCCGGCTACAAAGATGATAGCTGGACAGCCAGAAATACACAAAACTCACAGAAGAAAGACAAACAGAGACAAACACACCTTTAGCAAGAGCCGGATCGAGAAACAAAATGCAAAAGGAAAGTAAGAAAAGGGTGCTTTAAAGAGCCAGATGAGAAAGTGTGTGTATGTGAAAGTAAGTGAGATTTTATTCAGTACACGGTCCTTTGGGGAATCTCAGCAGGTCATGTGCAAATGAGCGTTGCTAGGAAACACCAATAATGGATCATTAATGTTCATGATGGGGGTTTGTAGTTGGAACGTTCGATATTCAGAACGTTATTTGTGTTTATATTTGACCTTGTTTTTACATACCCCCATACTGTATGGTTTCCACCGAGAGTGAATATTTTAGGTGTTTTACTCACAACAGGGTAAAGCTTCACTGCCTAACTATACTGCTCTCAAATATGGAACAATGAAATATCCCCAATGAAATATCCCCTAATTTTTGTGAGCAGCGTCCAGTGCTTTTCTTTATTTTACACATATCAACTGAAAATCAGATCACATTTCCTAAAACGATTAAATCCTTTAAAGAGCTGAATGCAGGAGGGTGCAACATTGACAAAAATCATTTCGATAATAGTAATTAGGTGACATTCTGCATCTTTCAAGATGTGATTTTAAATGTAATACACTGTATTAATAGGATATGAATGTATCATCTGTTTTACTTGGCAATATTTCGACTTTACGATGAGAATCCGACCCGGTAAGACACACAAATTCATATTGAGCAGAAACCCTATTCAGAATGTCACATTTTCCCAGACAAGGCGACACACAGTACGGTACCTTTGAGCATTATGGCACATGGCCGAAGTGATGTGTGCTGGGAACTGTGTGGTGAAGGAAAGCCGTGGTCACACAGTTATTCTTTTTCTTGTTTCAATACATTATTTTATTTATATTTATTATCAATAAACTAGATAAGATATTAAACGGGTTATTATGAAAAAAATGAAATGGAGTGAGGACTCTGGAAGTGCTGGCTTGTTAGGCCTTAGAAACAGGAGGCTCTGGTGAGAAAGCTGCGCTCAGGCAGGAGTTCAACCATAAAGATTTTAATGATCATTTATGTTGTTGGATTCAAAGACACTGGGTTCAGCATAGCTGTTAGTGTTGGTGGGTTTGTGTATATGTGGCTGTAGACAAGAGAAATTTAGAGTTGACAAAGTTTACATGAACTTGGTTAACCTGATATATAAACAGTATTCATTCATTCATTCATTCATTCATTCATTATCTTCCGCTTAATCCACATGGGGTCGCGGGCCAGCCGGTGCCCATCCGGCAACTCTGGGCGCAAGTCACGCTCTAATGGCCACTTTTTTAGAGACCACCTAACCTAACACGCACGTTCTTGGACTGTGGGAGGAAACGGGAGTAAACCCACGCAGACCACGGGGAGAACACATAGAGAGGACTTCTCCAGAGACTTCTCCAGCCTGGGATTGAACCCAGGACCTTCTTGCTGTGAGGCGGTGGTGTTACCCACCGAGCCGCCAGTATTCATACATCATGTTACTAAATCAGCTAGTCGGTTTACATCCCTCTTATATAGCTGTAAATTGTTGAATTGAATAGTACAACGTATTTACGTTTAATAAACATGAACATAATCCTTTCTCATTTAAGCTCAAGCAACTTGCTTACAACATTACTAACCACACAGGCCCAGTGAGATGCAATCGTCACATGTAGTGCAGTAGAAACAACGAATTACTTATAAATAATTAATTAGCAGCATGTTAAACTCTAATTAACTCAAATTAAAACATACCTTACTGGAGTGCTCAAAGTAAAATGAAACTTATTTTCTTCGATTAAAGTGCCACCAACCTAAAGTGTCTATAGGCCAACCGCACCGTTTTTGCGGCACAAGGGAACTAAGGAAAAAGGACAAAAGTAAAGGTAAATATTTGCAGTCTGTCGGCTCAAGCGATTTATCCTGAAAACAGGGATAATGAATTTCTGGTTTGTACAGACTTTCCTATATAAGCAATAAATGTTAGGAGTCCTACCTCGTGCTCCCGTGCGAGTCGCCGTCCTCATCGACTGCAGCTACAGAACAATCGGTGATGCGGTTTATATCCCGTGTTTTGATTGGCGACGTGATTACGAACAGCTTGAGGATCCGTTATTTAAGTGAGGTTCTTTGCGTTGTTCGGGATCACGTCATCATATGCAATACGTTGTGTCTCTCATTCGCGACGCAACACGGCCAGCGATTGCAATTTTGTTCCATTTCAACGCTTGGTCGGTGACATCCCGGGGCTTTTATTGCTGACAGATGAGTAAGGGGGAAACCCCTGAGGTAACATAGCCGGTCAGGGAAATACCAGGGTTTCCTGAGGCTTTGCTTTACTCCTCCGCACTGCTTAGCGTCACTCTGCTCGGTTGGCTGCTCCGTTTGGGACGCGCCCCGAATGGCTTCTACAGCGCTCTCAGCGAACAGCTTCTCAGCACTCGCCCCCTGGCGTTGCTCACTGCACGTCTGCCCTCTGGCGCTTCGGCGTGTAATAGCGCCAACTCGCACATGCATTAGCTGTAGGTGCCATTCCCACTCGAGACGCTCCACAGCTGCGTGTTTCCCCCTTTTTGTATTCTGTATTTTGGAGAGCCTTTTTCTCTGCCTTTTCTGTTATCCCTAATTATTATAAGATGTCGTTCGAGCCCCAGTCCTGCATGTTTGGGTCCTCCCTCCTATACCGTAACAATAAGTTAATTATTTAATAGTTTAAAGAGTTTTAAGCACGATATCTGAAGGTCCAAATCAAACTTTGCCCTGTGCTTCATGGCTCAACAATGGGCCCACCCTGTAGGACCTTTCTACAGGTACTGGTACATCGAGGATTAAAATGCCCACTGGGTTCCAAATGACTTTCTTAAATTAAACCTCGTCGTCTAAGTTTGACACACTTAGTCATTGTTTATCAAATATGTAACAGTTTTTATTGTATTGCACATTGCATCCTTGTGATGAACTATTATGGTGGCATGAGGAAATCTCTTCTAAAGGGAATGCAATTCTTGACAGCGCTCTGGATTAGGCTGAAGGTTAAATGCCCACACACGCTCTCTAATTTTGTTTACACCTGCGACTCATCTTCGGTCCAGCAATTGATCATGCTCAGAATATTTGAATTCAGCTCTGGTTTGCCAGTGAGAGGCACCATCTACAGTGATACATCTTCATACATCATTCATTGTAGTGGTCTTGAGGCTTGAATACTGGGTAGGGGATTAAAACGAAAAAAGAGATAAAGATATTATAGCATGAAATCGATTCCTGTGAGTTATGACGCCGCCGTTTGAAATGACAGTATACAGAACAAAAGCGATTCTTAAGAAATTAGTCTGTTAAGTAGGTAATTGTGGAAAGAAACACAATATGGCTCCCCGGGGTTGTACCTTGATACACCCATTATACAATTAAAAAATCCAGCTGCTAATTAACATGTCAGTTCTGTTGTTTCCTGGTACATCACGAAAACCTAATTGCGACAACTCATTTCAAACAGACTGCGTACTAATTAATGATTATGTTCGCTAATTTGCCGCACAAAAAAAGCACTCGGGAGAGAAACCCTGATCTTTAGCAGATGTTTGATCTTATTAGAACTTCTCAGTGGCTTTAACCTTCAACCGTGACATATTCATCACTGCTGAATAAATGAACACTTTACTCTTAAACTTCTCGGTTTCGAAATATCAAGAAAATGTCACTTGATCAAATTACTATGACTGCCTGCAAAAAAGGAAAGAACGCTATTACGTGACCTTTCTATTCTACAGAAACATATTGCTCATATCTGTCTTTTTTTCTGGATCACCAAGTCAAGGCTATTGCACAACCGAGTTCAGGGAAGGATTTCAATTTGAATTTCTAGGGTCAAACCCAATAAGGCACTCAATACGAAAGTAACGTGCAAAATATGTTGAACGCAGCATTCAATTTCATGGGTTTAGCTGTGTCTGCATCATTGTTTTTACTAGTTTTACTACTTTATTGACAATGAAAAATCAGCCACCTCAACAACTCACTCTCACTGATCACTGTATTATTTATAAACTTGCTCGGGGGGTAGCACCGCTGCCTCACAGCAAGAAGGTCCCAGGTTCAATCCCAGGGTAGAGCGGCCTGGGTCCTTTATGTGTGGAGTCTGCATGTCCTCCCCGTGTCCGTGTGGGTTTACTCTGGGTACTCTGGTTTCCTCCCACAGTCCAAAGACATGCATGTTAGTTTAATTGATTACTATAAATTGGCATTGATTTGTATACTATATACTAGTATTGAGATTAACTTGTGCACGGATATAATCTTGTGTGTGTCACTAAGATCGCCACTGTGTCACGCCCACGGTGGCGCCATCTTACTGCACTCTCGTCACACTCTTCCATGCACTCGTTGCCCTCACCTGGGACTCGTTTGGCTCTACCTCTTTATACTGCCGTTTTGCCTTGCTTACACTAAAAGTCTTAGTTTGATTACTGGGAGGTTATTACCTCGTTTCGGTCGCCCAGTTTCTGTTTGTTTTGGATTTTAGTGTGTTAAGTTTGCGCACCGTTTTGTCCTTGGTTTCCTAACTCCGTTCACGCTCAGTTTTGCGTTGCTTGGTCTTTGTTTTGTCCATGCTCTGTCTGGGACCTGTATTGCCACGTTTTGCGTGCCAGAATGTTCGAATAAACCTCCTGCCTACACTGCACACCGCATTTGTCTCCGCTTCTTCTACCAAGCGTTACACACTGATGCCGATAACGATGTTAAAGAAGCCAAACAAACAAACAAACACATCCTTGTTCATACGTTCTTCGTCCATTTTTTGCAGAGGCACTTTGTAGTCCTATAACAAGAGACTGTAGTTCGGTTTTTCTATCTGTCATCTGTCATCATTCTCAGCACTGCACTACTGACACGGTATGCTGTGATGGTACGAGCGGATTAGACACAGCAGTGCTGCTGGAGTTTTAAACCATCTCTGGCACAGCTGAACTGAAAATAGTCCCAAAAAAAAAAATCCAGCCATTATAATCTGTTGTTTTAGAAAGTACATGTTAAAGTGCTCCTATAAGGTAACTGATCAAATGGACATTGAGCTGACAGAGTGAACTGGGAGTGTATACGTTACACATAGGTCCCACAGGTTTAATATGAAGCATTCACTGCCTTGTCCAACAACCTCTACTTCACCGTGTACCCAATCCCTTTCTACGCCATATTGAAATGTATCAGAGTTCTCATCTATTTAACCAGTCAGCTCTAGCTAAGCCTGAAAGTCAATGTCCTATTTCCATCAAATGAATAGAAGAGCTTTCGCAGAGGACTCCCGCACGTCCGGCGGTTAATGACGATGGAAGGGCAGAGCAATGCCTGGCCAGCTAAAAAGCTGCATGGGCATATGGATGGGTGTATTTTAGCTTGATAGTTGAAGATGATGAAGAGCTCAGCTTAACACTTGCTTAACTTAAAGCACATCCACTGTCTGTTTTCATTGTCTCTAACAACACCCTGTCTGTTCTGTTAGAGGTAATGCAATGTGTCGCAGCCTAGCAGTTCCGCTACTCCGAGTCACAATTGTTTTCCTTGAATTTAAGTGAAATACATGTATTTGCTGAACAAATGGCAAGAAACAACATTGTTATATGAACTTGTTTATGTTAAAGTGATGAACGCAAGCTAATAAGCATTTTATTTAGAACCCTGACAAACAGACGAGCGACAAGTCCTAATGAAGGAGATTTACAAAAAAACAAAGATTAAATTCAAAATGGCATTAAAGCCATACTGTACCCCACTATTTTGGCGCCTCTATTTGTCTAATGGAGAACCTCTTTTGTCTCCTAAAGGTCAGGTGAAGAATTCAAAGGAGTGTGGAGTATGTGGCTCTGAGCAGGGATGTGTTACACGCTAGGTCTAATTTACAATCACTGATTGTAGTTACGGGCAGCACGGTGGCTCGGTGGGTAGCACTGCTGCTTCACAGCAAGAAGGTTCACTTCCAGGGTGGGGTGAGTCCTTTCTGTGTGGAGTCTGCATGTTCTCACTCCAGGTACACTGGTTTCTTCCCACAATCCAAAGACATGTGTGTTAGGTTAATTGGTCTGTGTGTGTGTGTCCTATGATGCTTTGGAGCCCCATCTAGGTTGCTCCTGTCCTTGTGCCCAGAGCTGTCGGGTGGGCACCGGCTGGCCTGCGCCCCCGTGTTTATTAAGTGGAAGAGAATAAATGAATGGATCATTGTAGTTACAGGACCACCACAAGACTATTTGTGATCAGGCACTGTTTGTGTGACGGCTCATTCTTAGCATTGCAGTGGCATCGAAATCCTAGTGGTGACCATAGGCAAACAGAGTAGAGGGAACTAACAAAGTATATAGAGAATGTGAAACTGATCCAGTGAAGTGGACAGTGAATGTAGAAGCATATGATCAGTAAGGGTATATTCTACTTCCTCTAACAAAACGGACATCAGTAGTTTGGACATTTCAGCAACTCTCTTTAGGCCTTCATCATGGTAACGTACTATCAAGCTAATAACCGTCCACCGGCTTTTCACCTATCTGACCAGGCATTGCTCTTTACTGCACTATTGCTAACCTGTAGCATTATATAAATTCTTGGTGAGAACTTTCCAATTACTGTGTTATGGAAACTGGCCAACATTG
>JAYJMA010042386.1:0-11247 GCA_036873895.1 Parotocinclus cabessadecuia
TATATACACATGGTGAATTGGTAAAGGTGCCGGCAGGAACAACCCTAAACGTACTCACACACTAAGGGCCACTTTCCCAATTAACCTAGCACGGATGTTTTGGACTGTGGGAGGAAACTAGAGAACCCAAAGTAAACCCACACAGACATGGGGAGGACATGCAGTCTCCACACAGAAAGAACCCAGGCCGATTCCGCCTTCTGCCTTGCGACCTTCTTGCTGTGAGGCAGTGGTGCTACCCACCATGCTGATTTTAAATCTCCCCTATTATAGCTTCTTTGTTGTCCCCTTCAATAACTGCTTCTTGTACTGTTATTGTACTACTGAAACTATGCCCTTGACTGGCATTAATTTTTTATTACGAAGACGACCTAATACTTAAATATATTTAAAAGCAAGTACTATTGTGCTTTTACCTTTCCTTTCAGTTTATTAATACTACCTGTACGTTTACTCAAGAAAATGTTCTATGTGCTTCGGTCCACCACTGCTGTTTAAAGTCTAGAAATGTAACTTACCTTGCGCTCTTGCCGTGTCACTTTTTCCTGTAGCTTCCCATCAATATAAGCGGCTAACAGGGACCAACTGTCAGGCAGCTCCGACTGTGCTTCGGAGGAAACCTAAAATAGACCAGCAACAAAATTACACATGGCAACCACAGAAATTAAAATAAGGTATCGATAAAGGAGAAACTCACCAAAATGAATCAGACTTACGGATAGATGCGGCGCCATCCATTTACCTTCAGTTAAAAACTTTAACATGCTAACGAATCAATTAACTCTAAAAACGCAGTAATATATTATTCGTGTAGATTGCTCCCAACCTAGACTTTAAGACTAATACTCTAAAGACGTAGCGTTTTGCGACCAACTCGTTGATCGTCCCTCTAACTTGAAGCGGATGGAGTGGGTGTGGCTAGCAATAGGGCGGTCCTCAAAGAGGCAGAAGCCGCTGCAAAGACCAGGGTTTAATTATTATAAATGTTCAAATCAGCTAACAAATACCGTACATGCTCACGCATCAGTCATGCCCCTCGAGCTGCCAAACCTCTCTGAAAGTGTTCAGAAGTAGATCATGTGCAAGCTGAGGCCTTTATTGATCACTTGTTTTTTCCAGATCCCGCAGATGCTCGATCTGTGAACGGATTGGGGAATTTGGAGGCCAAGTCAACAGCTTGAACTCAGTCATGTTCGTCAAACCATGGAGGTCACCTGATTCAGATATCCTGGCTCAATCCAATCACTGAATGTGGGTTTGCTCGTCCTTGATGAGTCTGTGTAGGCTTACTCTGCCTACTCCCAACATCCCAAAGAAATGTGTTTGGTAACTTTGTTGCTCTAAAGTGCCAAGGGTCTAATGTGACTGACTTGTATTGATGTAACTTTGTTTATGTCGCAAACAGTCACTGAAAATGTTGAATAAAACAAACAAGCAAAACTATTTTTAAAAAACATTTGTCGTATAAATTATCCTGCTGAAAGAGGACGCTGCCATTAGGGAGTTTAGCTGCCACATGGGGGTGTGCAACATTTAGGTAGGTGATAGATGTCAAAGTAACATTCACATGACTGACAGGACCCAAAGTTTCTTAGCAAAACCCTGCCCAAAGCATCACATTGTCAATGTTATTTATTCATTTTACTCATCCCTGCTTGCTTGTTCCATTGTCTTAATTCGAAAAGGGAAGCTAAAAAAGCATGGACATTACAACACCATGTACTTCAAATTACACATAATGAGAAGTTAACAATGTATGCATATACAATTACACAGTTCTGAAAGCTGTAACAATAACCCATGAAATGGTCATTCCTTCAAAGAGGAAGTTATGATAGTGAGTCATCTATTACCTCTTAAATATGACAAATGGTTTTTTTTTTTTTGGTTGACTGAGGAGCAAGATCAGTAAATCTTAACTGGTCCAAATGGACAGGGGCTGCCTAGGTGTAGAGTGGTCAGAATACTCATCATGCTAACCGTAATCCACTGTCGTTTTTGTTTGATCTCTAAAAATGTGCAGAAATATACTGCTCACAAAAATTGGGAGATGAAGTATAATTTTACCCTGCAAAAGTTGTGATAACTTAGTAGAGCTTTAACTGTAGTAGGGCTGCGAGCTGTGAGTATATGAACAGAATCATCTGAACCTGAAATGAGTTGGTCATGAAACTGAAACCAACAATTCCACAAGTTAAATCCTGGTTCTGCTTTTTGTGTATGTCATATTATCTGTTGTATTAATACTGTTCTTCACTCTAAAGAAGTGTGCAGTATCAGGAACTGTGGGACTCTAGCCTACCGGTTAAGGTACTGACCTAAGGACAAGAAAGTTTAATTTTCAAATCCCACATCTGCCAAACTGCCGCTGCTGGGTTCTTGAGCAAGACTCTTGACCCACAACAACTTGTAGTAACAGTAACAGTTATTTAAATAATAGTTTATTTTAGATAAAGGCGTCTGCTAAATACCTGGATGTAAAACTTCAACGGAGCCCTGGAGATAAACAGGTGTTTTATATGATTTAAAGCCTGGGGCTTTATGTAGCCTGAGAAACTCTAGTTGTGCTAAAGATCATGGCAATGTCGAATTCTCGCAAAAGACTGAATAATGCATTGAAAAATCTATAGTTTTAAACTACTTTTGCCTTGAAATAAAAAGTGTCAATCTTGCGTACTGCAACTCCTCCCCCTGCTGTTTTAATTCGGAATAACACGTCTTTCAAACTGTTAGACGTACATTGTAAGCATCGAACATTATTAAACATCATTTGATTTATCATTTGATCGTTCTACATAATAAGATTTGCCTTTCTTCCATCTGATTTTATTCTAATTATAAAAACATTTTCTGTATAGACAAAGTCAGGTTGATGAACAATGCACACAACTTATATATTCCTGGTATATTAAGGCAGATTTGTTACAATCAGTGTTTTTAAGACATGTCCATAACATTTCACTCAAAATCTTCAAATGACAATTTTAAGTGACCAGATGTTTTTGTGAATAAAGCGTTCTGGTATTACAAACAAAATAACCCACTCTTCTTCTCAGAGTTAAAAATTAGTAAATACAAAACCAGCAAAGAAAAACTATTCAATTATAAATCATACATAACGACAACAAAACATTTATCATGCAGGTAATTTTAACAAAACAAATATTTTCCATTAGTAAAGACATCTCAGGTTCAATTGCCATCCACTTTTTCTGATGAGGGCTGTGCTAGTCAAGATATGTCTAGTTTAATAACCAAACCCAGTCCTCTTAAATATTTTATCAACCATACTGTGGGGCCAAGAGTCTGAAACCACTCATTAAAATGATTGTTTTGCATTTGAACCCTAATTTAGTACAGCCGTCTCCAATGCAAAGCGAATATTCAGCATAACAATATATGTACCCAACAATCTAGAAGTCATGGGCTTTCCTTCAGTCCTCTGACATAAACATCACTGATGACTGCATTAATTCAGCTTTGCATTCCTATTGCTATACTGATTATACGCTGCTCACAAAAATTAGGGGATATTTCAAACTGACTATGAAGTAATTAAAAAAAAGAAGCATTCCATTTATTCCATTAAACACAATCATCAGAAAAGCAAATGAAAAGTCTCAAAGAAAGTTGTTGGATTACGCAAATGAGATGCAAACTCACAAATTATGGTAATTAGGTAGTAAGTGATATATTCAGAAGGTGAATAGAAGCATGTTAAACTGGATGAGAGTGCCCCCACATTGACTGTTCAGTAGGGTGTATGGTCACCCAAGAGTGCCAAAACACACTGACAGTGATGGGGCATGGAAAAAGTTGCAAATTCGGCAGTGTATCTTATTTTGCTCACTTTATATGATGTGAGTCTTGATGTAACCTTCTGTGTGTGCATGTGCGCGTGTGTGATGATTAAATAATCCAAATGAACATGAACAAAAACATTACTCCAAGGAACTAAAGTGAGCGCCTCTTGTTTTTTGTTTGTGTTTTGTTAAAAATGTACAGAAAGATGCTAAAAAGGAACGAGCAGCCGTGGACAGCGTGTTCTTCGGCCGAATCCTTCGAATACTCAAAATCATGGTGCCGAGAATGTTCTGTAAAGAGGTGAGAGCTTTATTATAATAAAATCTGTTTTTGTTTTTTTTTTTAATATTGCCAGAGCTAGTCTGTAATCTTCATGAACACAAATCAGTTATAATTTAATTATATTAGGATATAATGATGGTAGAACAACTATTAATACACTGCACTTTGGTTCGAGTCCTAGCACTACTTAGGTACCTGCTGAGCCACTGAGCAAGATCTCTGTGCCTAGTTGCTCTGATGTTGATGTTCTATCCGTCGCTCTGGGTAACACTATAAATATGATGTTGTATCAGTCACTATAAATCAGGGCTTAATATTATTGCTTTGGATCGCTAACAGCCCATTTTAATTTGCTCTGCCACTGTTTATGGCACAGAGCCATAGCGTTGTTGGGGACTGTGGTAGCCTAGCGGTTAAGGTACTGGACTCTGATGGTCCAGGGTTCAAATCATACCTCTGCCCACAGGTGGGTCCTTGAGCAAGGCCTTTAACCCTTTGTGAGACTGTATGAGTTGTAAGCCCCTCTGGATAAGGGGCGTCTGCTAAATGCCGTAAATGCTGTAGTACTCGAGACTAGTTGAGGTAACTAATTATAAACTGAACATTGTTTCACTAATTACTTATTGTTTACAATCCATTCGAACAGAAGAAATCAGTCAAAAATGTATCTGTCTTTAACAGAGAAATACAGCTTCCTGTTCTTCTCTTCTCCAATCATTTTCTCATCCATTTTTAAAAGTTGTCCGACGTTTTACATTTTCATGACCACAGAATCTGGAATCAGGTTCCTCAGTTATGTAAAGCAACGTGAATTTTTACGGGGGGCTTCACTGGGGACAAAACATTCAGCTGAATGTACACTTTAATAACGGAGAGGATGTATAAAGTTTAATTGCCTTAGTTTGGCTACAACACTTTTAATTTATTGCTAATAATGAATAATCTAATTCATAATTTAATTACTAGTCATTTAGTTTATTTTTTGTAACTATTAATTTAAATTGTATTATTGGTTTGTTGTTTAATTTGAATTGTTATTTACCTATCATTTAGCTAGGCCACCCATGGAGGTCGGTTCCCCTGTTGAGTCTTCAAATCTCCCAAGGTTTCTTCCTTCTACTTTCAGGGAGTTTTTCCTTGCCACTGTCGCCCTGGGCTTGCTCAACTTTGGATTGGCCTTTTAAGATATAATAATATAATATTGTAAAGCTGCTTTGAGACAATACTCGGTTGTAAAATTTGAATAAATTTGAATTGAATTGAATTGAATTGAATTGAATATACTGCTCGCAGAAATTAGGGGATACATCAAAATGAAATATGCCATTATGAAATAACCCCTCATTTATGTGAGCAGTGTACAGTACCCAAATCAGAAACGTTGGGACGGAACGGAAAAGGCAAGTTAAGAAAAAACTGTGACGATGCTTCGCCGACCATCCAGAAAGGAGACGCGAAGTCACCGGGCAGTTTGTAGTCGAGCGGAAAAGCCCATTGGTGAGAGGAAAATGGAAGGACCCCAGAGGATCGGGTACAAAAGATTGAAACAAAATTTTAATGACAAAAATATAATAAGTGCGTGTCTAACCCAACTTCAAACAGTAGGTTCCACAGAAGGGTTAAGCCTGGCTCTCAGCTACTCCAAATACCGTTACCCCATCCCGTCTTATAGGATAGGCCACACCCTTGGACTAAACCATCCTATAAGAACAGGTTTTCCCAGTAAACTCAAACACAATTTTCTCTTAACACAAATGAAACAAAATGCGCACCTCCATCACTCGTACACTAATTACATAAAATGAACAACCACCCCCCCCCCCACACATTCCCCCTCCCCTCTGTCCCTTTTAACAGACCTGCTACCCAAAAGACAAAAGGTAAACCCCCATCCATATAACACCCCCCTTCACCGACACACCCCCTGTTCCTTACATTTTCTTTGAGTTTTATTTAATTGCAGACGGTATGAACTTTAGACATGTCATGTTTTGCTTGATCAACTTCATTTAATTTGTCTTTAATTCATTAAAAAAAAACCTGTAATTGAAACGAGTTTTTTTTTTTGTAAAACAACAATATATATAAGTTTAGATTAATAAAAAAAAAAACAATACAATTGTTTTGTCTTGAACGTTCAGAAATCAGTGTTTAAACCATAACTTTCTTGTGCCTTGTACTTTTCCCTCGGTGAGCACAATTAGTCTCAGGTGATCACCTAATTAGGAGCTCATTAATTAAAATGAATTGATCTGAATTGATGAGATACTGGAATGGAATTGGTGCCATACATGTTTGTACCTTGATTTTCCGAAAATTTGGGAGTGTTTATTTATCCAGAGATATCGCCAACTGTAACCGTCTGTACAGACCGAGTCAAAAGTCACAGGACACACCGTGTGCTGCGTCCTGGACGTTTTATAAAGGCTCCCTAAACTGTTGTTGAGGTTTCTTGGTCGGTCGCGGTTCTACAGACGATCACTACGTTTCTGGTCGTCCACAGTCCCGGTTTCTCTGAATTTGGCTATTAGTGATGTAACAGTGCTGTGTGATATTGGTGATCTTTCTGGCTGTCGGTTGTTGAAGTCTGTTGCTGTGATACGGCAATTCCATCTTCATCTTACCTGTGATGCACAACAAAACATTTAGAAATGTATTTGCTTATAACTTTTGAACAACAATCAATATTACAAATTGCACCAGTCGACTTCTGAGACAATTCTGGTCTTCTTTCATATGCTACTTTATGCTACCACCTTCCCATTGGGGGGAAAAAAACTTGCCCTGGATCCAATATGGGGCTTTCAAGATGGCGGCCATGTTCCGAGCATAACCTAAATGATGTCTCCCCCCCCCCACCCCCCTTTACTTGCTGGGGTATTCAGATATGCCGTTTTATCTTTTGTTTCTAAAATGAAAGGCTGTCCCGTTACTTTAGACTGACCCTGTACAAATTCCACTTCTCTGTCAGATTTGAAATGTTCCTTCTGTTGTGTGTTTCCTAGACCTGGTATTTGCTGCTGATAGCAGTCATGCTAGTGGCTCGGACCTACTGCGACGTTTGGATGATCCAGAACGGCACCATGATCGAAAGGTTGGACCCAGAGGCTTCGATGCTTTTATTTTAAACGCTGTAGTGCTTGATCTGAAGTTCTGATGATGTATTTTAATCTTTCACAGTGGTATCATTAGCCGAGATATCAGACTATTCAGAGAGCACTTTTGCTCCTACATTATGGTCATACCCGGGGTAAAGTTAAGCTAATAACTGTGCTAGCATGTGGAAGCACTGAACTGATTACTTCCATTATTTCAACGGCGTCTAATACGACCACGGCTTGAGCCCTGTTTGAATCTCACCTTCTGTACAGAGCTCCTCTGATGCTTAACTGTGTCTTTTAGAGTTTGATCACGTCTTGTTTGTTCTCTTGCATGTTTTGGTTTGCAGCGCAATTATCGGTCGCTCCACAAAAGATTTCAAGAAGTATTTGTTCAACTTTATGAGGGTCATGCCGCTTGTAAGTGCCTCTTTTGATTTTATAGCTATTGTTGGTTTCCCTTGTTTTGAATTGCCGTAAAAAAACTTTTAAAAATGGTCGTTGAAAGTCCGAGGAGGCCGGTCAAAAGTATTAGAACACCCCCATGTTTTCGTCTATTGTTTCATTCGAATTTAAAGCAAGGAAGTAAACGGAAAGCGGAAAACAGTGAATTAAAGGAAATTGCGAACGTTTCACAAACCACTACCGGAGGACAGTCAAAAGTTTGAGAACACCCCCATGTTTTCAGGTTGTTGCCATTTGTTTTACGTTTACGGTAAGGAAGGAAAAAGGAAAGGGAAAAACAAAATGTTTACGTGACATCACCCCCCTCAGCCCCAACCTAGCTGAATGAAGCGACCCTGATGAAAATGGTAATAAAGGGGTACTCTTGGTCAGCAACAGTACTCAGATAGATAGGCTGTGGTGTTTAAACAAGGGCTGTTAACGGACCCAAAGTGCAGCAAGAAGTCAAAGTCAAATTTATTTCTATAGGAGCATTGTCTCAAAGCAGCTTTACAATCTTGTATGATCTTAAAAGGCCAATCCCAAAATTAGCAAGCCTGGGCCGACAGTGGCAAGGAAAAACTCCCTGAATATAGAAGGAAGAAACCTCGGGAGGACCAAGACTCAAAAAGGGTCCAGACCTGCTTGGGTGGCCTAGATGTTAATTGAAATAATACGATTTAAATTAGTAATAAGACTCAAAATAAAAACGAAATTTAAGATCATGATTTAAGATCATGCGTACTCAGCGGTAAGTTATTGGAGGCACATCGTCTACTAATAACTAAATGATGGAGGGAGTTCCTGCACTCTGGTGGGACTGGGTTCTGTTGAGGAAGACCAGTAGAGTGATGCTGAGGTGGAGGAACATCTAAGCGTGTGGTGCTGGAACATCAGCTTGGAGAGAAAAAAGAAAATGTAGTTACTTGTAGGTTAGGAGCGCAGAGTCTATTAATAATCACTGATGCCAGTTGCAGCGTGAAACTCCGGCAGCACTACTATAGCAGCATAGCTAGAGGAAAAATATCCCCTGTCCCATTACACCACCAGCAGCCTGAACCGTTAAAACAGGACAGGATGAATCCAGACCCTAATACTAGAAATCAGACTCATCAGAGCCTGTCCATTTTTTTTTCCGAGCCCGTGTGATTTGTAGCCTCAGTTGTTTGTTCTTAGATGACAAAAGTGGCCCCCAGCATGGTCCTCTGATGCTGTAGCCAGTCTGTTTCAAGGTTTAACGTGTTGTGAGTTCAGAGCTGCTCTTCTGCATACGTTAGTTGTATCGAGTGCTTATTTGAGTTATCAGCTTCTGGGCATCAACAAGGCATTTTCACCCAGAGATCCAAACCCCAGAGCTGGTGCTGTGTGTACAACTCTCAGTAGATCTGAAATTCTGAAACCAAGCCACGTTTAAAGTTGCCACAGTCACTTTTCTTCATGTCTGCATACTGGGGCTGGCTCGATACTGATATCGGACCGACACTCTGCTGCCACCCCTGTTTACGGCATGTCCTCCAAATTGTAGTAAAGCATAAACGTGATAGGAAAGAGATCAAATGAAACTTTTTGTACCCCCATCCGGTCTCCGCTCCAGTGATTTTTGCCACATATCGGTCCGATACAGAATATCGGATCGGTACAGCCCTACTGCATACCTAAATGCACCGAGTTGCTGACGTGTGATTGGCTGATTACGCATTAACGATCAGTTGAACAGGCGTACCTAATAAAGTGGCTGCTGAGTGTATAAATGACACATGGAGAGACGACCTGTACCTTGCTCTCATGAAAGATAAGTGCCCTGCGCAACTGTTTTTGGCGCGCTGACGACCTACAGGCAGAAAGGGCCATAAAATCCTGTTAAATACCGACGCTACTATAGATTTCATTTTGTTCAACAAAACAACTGATTTTTTTCCCCCCTGTAATTGTTTTTGTTCAGTTAAGGCATGCAGAGACGTCAAACTGGAACAATAGGGGTGTTCTAAACTTTTAATTGGTAGCGATCCATCCTTTTAACGAGCTCCTTTTAGTCCTTGTCTTTACCTACATCTGAGGATCAGGATTGTGTGTGTGTTTGTAGGGATAAGATTCATAAACGTTGTGCGTTTCTGTTGTTGTAATCGTCCTGTAGTGTATTATTTGATAAAGATGTAGATAGTCAGAGGAGGCCTGAACATGAAACATTAGCGTAACCCATTAACAGCTGTTTAACAGACGACCTTTCACACCTGCTCTTTTCATGCATTTCCGAAGTGTCTCTCAAAGCCTGCGGAAAATGGATTTGATAACAATGACTTCTTAATGAATAGTAATTAATTAATTAGTAGTCCTTCATAATGCACATTTAAAATCCTGCCTGCCTGATAAATAGTGATGGTAGATGATCCTAACTCGATTTTCGATTCGCGATGCTGAGGCCACTATTCGATTTTCTCACGATTGGCAGTTTTGCGTTTGATAAAAGACATTGGGAAATTTGATTTAAGTGTGAACAATGCAAAACGATGTGCATTTTCTTGGAGAAGTCTGTAAACAAAAGACCTTTAGTCCCCTGCAATTAAAATAAAGCACTAGAAACAGATTTAAAATCGCAAACTAAATGTTCTATTGTAGCTTCTCCATATGTTAAATAAGGGAGTGAAAACATTCCTTATTTATTTCTGAATAATAACAATTAAAAATAGTGTGAACTTTTTCAAATCAAATCAAAATTTATTTATATAGCTCTTTTTTATAACGGAGCATTGTCCCAAATCGGCTTTACAATCATATATGATCTTAAAAGGCCAATCCCAAACTGAGCAAGCCTAGGGAAGAAAGCTTGGGAGGACCAAGACTCAAAAAGGGTCCCGACCTTCATGGGTGGCCTAGATGTTAATTAAATAAAATACTTAAAATTATATTAAAGTTATAGTAAAATTAAGTAAGTAATACAATGTAAATAAATATTAATATTTCAGTTAGTAATAAACCAAGTAACAAAATACATTTTAAAATAAAATAGATTTTAAAATTAGTAACCAGTGGGAGGTCCTTGGAAACACATCATCTCTTAGTGACTAAATGATGGAGGGAGTTCCTGCACTGTGGTGGGACAGGGTTCTGTTGATGGATGCTGAGCTGAAGGAACATCCAAGTGTTTGGTGCTGGAACTGGTACCGTGCATCTCTTTTACATCATTTTTCTCTTCGGAGATAAAAGAGAAAATGTCGTTACTTATGGGTGAGGAGAGGGAGAGGCTGTTATCAATCGCTGATGCCATGAATCTTCACTTTGTTCTTTTATAAAGCAATCTTTAGTTGGCTTCAATTAAAATAAATTAGGAGTCTCACAGTGAAGGGGGTATGCATCTGTGCTCTAGGGGGCGTCTGATTGCGCCCTCCTGTGTAGGAAATGCAATTCTGTGATGGCAGCATTAATGCAGAATAGTCCTTTGAGATCTTATAGCAACATAAACTGCCTTTAAGACGTCATCTTTTCCAGGGAGGTCCATGCAATTTTCAACAAGACAATGCAAAACCACATGCTGCACACATTACAAATTTGGTACGGGTATGAGTAGAGGACTGTCCCGCCTGCAGTCCTTACCTGTCCCAAATAGAGAGTTTGTTTAGAG
>JAYJMA010042397.1:0-11246 GCA_036873895.1 Parotocinclus cabessadecuia
GATTTACTGTAGAACCTTAAGCTCTTTAGTTTAAACCTAATGACAGAGGCATTCCGAGGTTCATTTCTTTCTAAAAGGAGAAAGGAGAGCATAATCTTAGCCCATTTAGTGAATAGAACACCACTTAACCATAAATGTCTAGAGACATTCTCTGCCATAAGTTGCTTAATTGTAAGTAATTCAAAGTCTGAATTTTCAGGATTATTTAAGTGTGTAAAAGTTAAATTGTTAACTGGAATTTATTTTAAAACAATTAACTGGAATTCAATTTGCTCAAATGAACTAAAACGGCTTAAGTAAGCATGTATAATTTAAATGGATGATTGTGCTTAATTATTGAATTGCTTTTCGCATCTGTTGAATCTGGTGATAAATGTGCATGTCTTTATGCAAGTGTATGTTCTGTTGTAAAATGGTAAACATTCACAGTACATAGTAACATAAAGCATTCCTTTATTTTATTGTAGATGTCTATTTCAGTGCATAAATATGTATGTAAAACAGGCCAAAAAGTCTTTCGAAATGAATAGTGTTCCCATGCCACTTCGCGGTTCACCTCGGACTCAGTGCATCGCGGGTTTTCAAAAAATATTAATGGAAATAATATATTAGGGATTTTTGCTGTTTTGCTGGTTTTTGCGGAACTCTATCAGCACATGCGTAGTGTGTATTTGATTAACATTTACAGTAAAAATCACAATTTATAAAAAATATATTTAAAAGATTAATTCTGACAATAAAGGAATGTTATAAATCATAAAATATTACGATTGACAGTAAATAGCGTATTTACTCAGCGGATGAATACACACCAAAAATAAGAAGTGGAAGACTAGAGCATCGCCCGCCTGAGTCGCTACTTGCCAACATGACAAGTTTTTGTCTGTGGTGTTGTGTTTGCTGTTTGTGAAAGTTTAATTATAGACTGAATTTATTCAAGCCCTACGATGCCACCCGAACATTCTGCAAGTTCTAAAAAATAGTAGTAGTTAAATAGTATATAAAGTATATAAATACTTAAATATAGGGTCCCTTTTGTGGATTTTCGTTTATCACGGGTGGTCCTAGAAAGTAACCCCCGCGATAAACGAGAGAACACTGTATAGCATTCTAAATATTTATGTCCATATGTTGCATGTGATAAACCACAGACTTCCTATAAAACTTCCTTATATTCTTAGTTCTCCTCATAATAGCTTCTGTGTCTCATCTTGCCTGTTAGAAACAGACGTGTCAAATTGATGTACACATGAATGACCAGACAAAGGGTTTCCCAGGTTCCCAGTTGGGAAGCACTCGGTCTGGTCATTCATGTGTACGTCAATTTGACACGTGTCACTTGTATAAACATTATTATGGACCAGGTGGTCTTAATATTTTGGCCCGCCAACATAGTTTACATGTCAAATACACATGTTAATACACATTATTATATACAGTTGCTATAAAGGGTCAGGGCTTCGTATATGTTTATGTCCGTATTGTTGTCGTAATGTTTGGTTAACTGGTTAACAGAGTTTGAGGCAAAGTATAGTATGGATTTATGCAATATATTGTTGCATTATGTGAATACTGTGCTTAATGATGGCAATAAATGCTTAATTAATGTATACACTTATCTAATAGTCCATGACAGTGCATATAGTGATGATATTACACTTTGCTAACCTTTCATATTTAGAGCTCGAGTAGATGACTTGACCTTATTTTTTTTCCATGCAAGCTCTTTCTATGCTCAAACACTGTGGCGTCTAATGAAGTGAAAATTGTTCTTGTCTCATTTTCACTCAAGGAGAGCCTCTCAATAATTCATGTAGTTCATGTACCCCAGTTATTTAAAAGATACAGATCTTCCATAAAAGGATAATTGAGGGCACCCACAGGAAATCGTTTCAGCAAAGTTGTTTGTTCAGCACATCCCGCAGATGATTGTTCGGATTGAAATTTGGCGAATTTGTGGGCCAATTAACTGCCTTATACACTTTATGATTTACCCCTAATCATTGCTGAGCCGTGTTTGCAGTGTGACAGTGTGCATTATCTCGGTAATACATTTGCCATGAAGGAGTGTACTTGATCAGCACAGACCGTCCATCCACCTAAACATCCAAGGTAAAATCTTCGTGAATTCGAGGACCCCAAGTTTTTCCAGCGAAACTTTGCCCAGAATATGACACTAGCAGTGTTATTCACGTCTCCTGTGAGTGGTTTAAATATGATACATGATTGGTGTATGTACTCTTACATATATTAATACCCTTTTTTTTTTTTTTTATTAATCGGTTGATTGAGTATATGGAGGTTGTAGCTTAAATCTACGATACAACATAACATACACGCATCTAAAAACAACCCTCCAAGCACCTGCCTCCTTCAAAAAATGAAGACTATTGCATATCTCATAATGAATTTAAAAGTTACAGTTTTAGATTTGCACTTCTGTTTACTGTACTTCTCTCTCTTCAACACACACACACACACACACACACACACACACACACACACACACGAGATAAGATATAAGATCTGTGAGGGAATATTTCATATGCGCCTGAATGTGGGTAGAGAAACACTATCGGATCTCTATTTCTGTCTGAACCAATGTTTATCTAGGGGTACAAATATCTTTCAGTTGTCCTCTCTAGTTATTTCACTGTGCTGTTACTTGCCAAGGCGATGCACAATGGTACCGTTATAGTTGCGTACTAGTGTTATTACAGCTTGTAAGATTTTCTTCTGTGTAAGCTTGTGTATGATTGGTTATCTGTCTTGCTTTTATCTTGTACCCTGGACAGGATTTAAGTGGATTCCAAGTTAGTTATGTCAGTATTTTCATTCTTTGTCTGGCAATATTATGTTGTGTGTATGCAGTCTTCTGTAAAATGACACCAAAGGATGTGCAAATCCATAACTCTGAAAAATATCAATGTATTCTATGTGTGAAAGATTTCTTAAGCACGAAGACATTTCTCGAATTATTTTCCCCACATCAAGTAAAAGCAAGGTGCTGCTGTTTAATAGCTTGAGAACATACATTTGACTTGCCAAACCATTTATTTCTCGAGATTTAGAATACAGATATATTACAGGTATATACTTATTGTAAATAAGTATTCGATCACCTACGAACCAACAAGGTGATTTCATTACCTGTATCAATTGCACCTGTTTGAACTTATTACCTGTATAAAAGCAATCTGTCCACACACTCAATTAATCATACTCCAACCTTTCCACCATGCCTAAGAACAAAGAGCCGTCTTTGTCTAAGGACACCAGGGACAAAATTCTAGAACTGCACATGGCTGGGATGGGCTACAGGAGAATAGGCAACAGCTTGGTGAGAAGGCAACAATTGTTGGTGCAAGTATTAGAAAATGGAGGAAACATAAGAGGACTGTCAATCTTTCTCGTTTTGGAGCTCCATACAAGATCTCACGTCGTGGGGTAAGGATAATTCTGAGAAAGACTAGGGTACGGATCAGCCCAGAACTACATGGAAGGACCTGGTAAATGACCCGAAGAGAGCTGGGACCACAGTAACACACTAATCTGTCATGGATTAAAATCCTGCAGGGCATGCAAGATCTCCTTGCTCACGCCAGCAAATGTCCAGGCCTGTTTGAAGTTCACCAATGGCCATCTGGATGATCCAGAGGAGGCATGGGAGATGGTAATGTGGTCAGATGAGACCAAAATAGAACTTTTTGGTATGAGAACCACTCGTCATGTTTGGAGGAAAGAGAATGAGAACATTGTCCCAACCGTGAAGCATGGGGATGAAAACATCATACTTTGCAGTTGCTTCTTTTTGCAAAGGGACAGGACGACTTCACCATATTCAAGATGAATGGGATCATTTATCACAACGTTTTGGCCAACAATCTCCTTCCCTCAGTAAGAGCATTGAACATGGGTCCATCGCTGGGTCTTCCAGCATCAAATGACCCAAAACACACAGCCAGGGCAACTAAAGAATGGCTCTGTCAGAAGCAATTTAAGGCCCTGCAGTGGCCTAGCCAGTCTCCAGGCCTGAACGCAATAGAAAATCTTTGGAGGGAGCTGAAACTCAATGTTGCCCAGCCCTGAAACCTGAAAGATCTGGAGAAGATCTGTATGAGGGGCTAAAATCATGGTCGAGAATTACAGGAAACATGTAACCTCTGTAATAAACAAAGATTTCTTTGTTTTTCTATTGCATCAAACACATATATTATGCAATAAAATGCAAATCAATTATTTAAAAATCATCCAATGTGGTTTTCTGTTTTTTTTGTTGTTGTTGTTGTTGTTGTTGTTTTTTTAAGATTCTTTCTCACACAGTACACAACTCTCCATTGCTTGTAGGTGGGAAAACTTGCAAAATTGGCAGTCTATCAAATACTTATTTTCCCCACTGTACATAATATATAATTGATCCATATGTTTCTAGACAGGCTTATAACCTACCCTTACTATAATAAAAAAAAATCTGATCCCTGATGTTTGGTTGGTGAACTAGGTGAAAATGAGTGAGCAAATTGGAAATTGACTGCAGCCTCGGCTGAGGGATGTAAAATTACATCTTCAAACATTTCCTTGCTTGCAGCACCTTTTGATATCTGGTGTTACTTTGTGTCCTTGTTATTTCCCCCTGCGCCATTTCCACCTCCACCATCCCTTCATCATTACAGTCGGACATGTTTTTGAGTCTCCAGTGGCTAGGGAATGCAAGTCTATTTGAACAAACATTAAATGGAGCTGTGGTTCTGCATGTGAGAATCTTCTTTTTTGCCCACCTCTCCCATCTGGTTTGGTGATCAGTAAGTGGAAGCCCAAAGCCTCTAAGCCACTATAAATAGAGCTTCTGTCTGTCTTGTGTCACAGTCTTGCTTGCCCCTCCTCCTCTTCCAGAGCTTAAGGGACAGCTAACTCAATGATTATGCAGTGCCTCTGCCTTTCTGGCACTCAGGTTCAGCTCTGACGATCCATAGTGCTCTGTTGCTCTGGAGATAAAGCTTGACTAAAGTACCAGAACTGAAATCATGCAAGCATGAAGTTACGGTTATTTTTTTTGTCTCTTGGGTAAATAAGTAAAGTTTGTCTTTCTCGTTTGTATTACAAGTAGTGATCAATTTTCATTAACCCATGTCATATATGATTTTTATTGTCACGTCACTTGGGCTCTTATGGGTTAAAAGGGTGTGTGACGCGCAGAGAACATGTGTAGCAAATGTTTAGGTAGTTTGTGAATGCAGAAATTGAATTCTAACAACATATAGGGGTGGATGAAATTTCTGTCAATATTTCTCATGAATTAATTATAATAGATTTCTCCAAAGTGAGCATATTGTTTGCTTCTTGTTAACCTTACATAATGAATACATTAAGATAGTTATTACACACATGGCTGTGTTTAGAGGGCACCATGCTGGTTTGGAATTGGCAGTGTGTACGTAATTATGTTGTCAGTCATGGAACAGTTTGGGTTCTAATCAATAACCGAGCAAATTTTTGATTTTTTAATTCTAATCAAGATCATGACCCAAAACAGACCATAGCTCGTACATTCTGTTTTTACAAACCAGGTTTTGAATAGGAAATCAAAACTGACCTCGACCACCACCAATTGGAGATCACATTAATCTTGACATTCCTAATTACAGTGCTTGGAAGTGTAACATCAACTCCTGGCAGGCTGCCAGTTCGGTTTCAGTGGCTGCAAACACAGCAGAAAGTGTGTTTTTATAAGGGTGCTAAAAGTTTAGTTTAGTTTTACAGTCCGATACTGCAGATATACAGTATCCATACAGTATAGTGAGTTTATTAGTGTATTGACATTTGTTAGTTAGATAGATGCTGTTATTTTACCGGCTATTAGAACTATAAAAACACATGACAGGACATGAGCTGTCTCCTCACCTATTACTTGCTGGTGTATTCAGATTCATGTAATTTTCTCTTTTGTTTCTGAAATAAAAGGGTGTCTGGTGACCTTTGACTCACCCTGTACACAGTCTTGCTGCTTGTAGAGCAGTCAGTCTAAAACTGGTTTTGGATTATTGTGTATTCTTTTCAAACAGGAGCATTCCTTGAAATGTAGGACAAGATTAAAAGAAAGAGAACAGTAAATAAAGAAAAATATTAAACCTTACAATGTACTGTTGGTTAAATGACACTTGTATTAGAGCTGACTACTGATTACTACTAAACTTTCACTCCACAATACACTATGTGCACAGACATCACATTAAAATGTGTCAGATTAGCGTGTGTTTACATTTTTATCCACACTACTTCTCGTCAGGGTCACAGGGTCGTCTCGGAGTATACAGGCACCTGAACAAGTGTGACTACGATATATCTGTGAATAAAGTTTGTAATCCCAATGGGATTTTCACTGTGTAGACGAGTTGCAGGTAAAACAAGTTCCTGTAGTAGGGAGCTGTGAGAATAAGCTGCTGCATGTTGAAATAGAACCTGAGTGCTCAGTAATGATGGGTCTAGACTAGGTGGATATTGGATAGGACTTCATGATATGATCGTGATTGTGATGTACTGTAATATCCCACAGTTCACTGAATAGACATTGCACAGTCTTAGTTGTCTTAATACATCGCATTTGATAATTCAGCAGACAAGCTGAGCTAAAATGCTGTACTGTAACATCTTCAGGTGCAAAGATTGTAGTTTACACACCTTGGCTCCTTTAAAAATCTAGATTTTGAGCTTAAAATTGATGTTGTATATTATGAAAATACTGTGATATATTGCTGTATCTTTTTTAGTGCATGCTATTGTATTATATAGTGTCAAGAAAGGCACTTGGGAGAATGAAGTCTGCAATCAAAATTCAGTGCACATCGCACTTGTATGCACTTCTTATTTTGAGAAGCGAAACATCTCGAGTCCCTACATACAATGGACAGCACATCAGTGTTTGCTGGAAAGAAAACACAGATTTGCTGCTACATCACTTTTAAACTTTGCCTATAGCTCTTAAGAATGTCAGCGGTGTATGCCCCTTTGACATTAAGAAGCTGAACAAGAAATCCAGCCTCGTGTCCTTGAGGAATTTGTATCCATCTTCTCACTATTCATCCTTCCTATCGCTTCCAATCTTACACCCATCCGTCACTGACCTAGAATCCAGAGAGAAGGCAGTGAGGAGACAGGTGGAATGTGGAGTAGAGTAGTTGATCAGAAAAGGCTGTAAATGATTTTTAAACGAATGTATACAGAGGAATTGCAGTGGTTATGTTGGATTTTTTTTTTTTGCTATATTGCTGTAAGAAATTTCTTTGCAGACACATTTGACATAGACTGGATGGACTGGCACCCTATCAACAGTTGGTACCTTTTGCCCTGTGCTGCATCTTTTATCCTCACCCCAGCTTGTGATTTAAGTGACTGTAAGCATGAGTAAATGAATTAATCTTTTGCCATGTGCCTTTCTCAAAAAATAGACCTGCAGTTTGATTATAAGGAATACTGGTCTGTCTATCATGAGTTTAACTGTAACTTTACTTGACAGGAAACATTTGTTCGCTGAGTCTACAAAGTTTCATAGGTGGCACGTATGATTCGTGACCTAAAACACCTCCTCAAGCATTGTGTGGTAACTAGAAATGAAGCCCTATAATTTTCTGTGAGCTGGAAAAGTGGTTTTTCTCTTCCCCCGCGGTTGGAGAAACTAAGCCTGGTAACATAATTTCTGTTGCAAATAGTGTGACAAGCCAGGGGTATGCAGTACCAGTGTTGCTTACTGCTGAAATGAAAAACATTCAGTCTATTTTCAGCATTAAATAATGAGCTGCCAAGTGTCTAGTACAACTCTTTAACAAATGTAAAGCATTTTGTAAACTAGATGAGATTAATGGTTCAATAGATTTCCACTAAGCTCTATAGTTTAATCGGCTAGTATTGCAGGCTTGGAATATGTTCCTCATGGGTGCCTTTGCACAATGTATGTGAAGGTCCATTATTCTGATTTCCCGGCTGAAGGATCGAAATTATTCCTCCTTTGACAAACAGAGGTGTGTTAGTTGTAGAGGGCTGCACTAAAGTAGTGACCTGACATTAAAAGAAAAGCAATGGGGACACCGTTAATTCAGCCAGCGTTTATGGCTGTAGGGCTGTAGGTGTATCTTCTATCACATATAGATCATTGTGGAAGCTGACACAGTGGTACATGGATGATTTTGTTCTTTTAAAAGTGACCTTACATCATCGTCCTATCCTAAAAGTAGACAAGGCTTACACAGTTAAACACAATTTTTGGGTAATGCCAATCCAGAGTGAGATAGACTGTACAAATGTAAGAAATTGCCAAGCTTCCCACCACCATACTTGACTGTAGGCAAGACACGCTTGCCTTTGTACGCCTCACCTGGTTACCAACACACACGCTTGATACCATCTGAATCAAATAAGTTTATCTTGGTCTCATCAAATCACAGTTACAGTAATCCATGTCCTTGGTCTGCTTGTCGTCCGCAAACTTTCTTTCAGGTTTTCATGTGCATCATCTTTAGAAGAGGCTTCCTTCTGGGACTACAACCATGCAGACCAGTTTAATACAGTGTGTGGTGTATGGTCTGAGCACTGACAGACTGACGCCCCACCCCTTTTTACCTCTGAATCAATACTGGCAGCACTCTTACATCCATTTTCAAAATCCAATTTCTGGATATGATGCTGAGCATGTGCAATCCACTGATTTGGTCGACCATGGTGAGACCTGTTCTAAGTGGATCCTGAGCTGTTAAATCGCTGTATAGTATTGGCCACTGTGCTGCAGCTCTCTTTTAGGGTGTTGGTAATATTCTCATAGCATAGGCCATCTTTATGTAGAGCAACAATGTTATTTTATTTTATTTCTTTATCCCTGAGAGTTATTTGCCATGAGGAGCCATATTGAACTTACATTGACCAGTATGAGACAATTTGAGAGGAATAAGACCAAATTTAGCACACCTGCTCCCCATTCACACCTGAGACTTTGTAACACTAACAAGTGACCCGATAATGAGGAAGGAAAATGATTAATTGGGCACAATTTTCACTTAAGGTTGTACCCAGAGAGAGTTTTGTTGCCAGAGGTTTAGACATAAATCCTGTGTGTGGAGTTTCTCTGAGGGCACAGCAAATGTACAGTTACACAAGTTGTAGACTGTACTACTACGAAGTACATTGTATACAAAAGTGTAAAATATTTTTTGTGATACTTTTGTGAGTTATTGTGTTTATAAAATATAGGTTATGTGTGGATTGTGTATGAACTCATTGCAATGTAAGGATACTTAGAATTGTTTCAAGATTCTGGGGTGGGGAAATGCCAAAATCTAGGAATAAATGGGATGGTATACAACACTATATTCATTTGCATTTAAGTGTATTCCACAAAGTACACAGCAGAAAAATGTTCAACAGATTGAAATAACATCTGTCTTTATCGTCTTTAGATGTGGGAACAACACAGCCAGTGTTTAAATAATTAAGTACTCCTGCTTTCCTCTGTGGAGTACTCAAGCTGTCGTGAGTCTGAAATGACGGCATGTGAATTATATTATATGTAGTATATGTAATATTCAGTGAATGTTGCTGCAACATTTAATAAAACCTTTCTAACAATTCTGAAGGTTATCAAAATCAAATAAAAAATGTAAAAATCCTGTATCTACAGCAGAGTCTGGTCACAGATCTGGTGCAATAAAAACAAAGGAGGTTGCCAATATGCCACGGGGAGCAGTGTTCGTGCTCAACCGTTGTTATTTGCATTTGGATGATGCCGTCTCAAATGAGTAATCATCCTCGATGTACTTCCGGCAATGTATCCTATTTCAAGTGAACTATCCCAACACGCTGCTTTTGTCTGTCTTTGCGGTTGTCATATTTACAAGTCTGCATAAGTTAATGTGCTAATTTGTGTGTGGCTCTGTAATGAAATTAAAGGGGATACTGAGTGTTTAATTTTAGTTATGCACTCAGAAAGGTAAAAGACAGGGCACAGTGCATCTTGTCTAGTATCACATTATTTGCTTACATGGGATTGATTGACCTTCAAAGCTAAAAAATAAATAAATATTCCTAGTCTATATCACACATTTGTAACATGTATGTGTATCTTTTCACCCCTGCACCAGATTCACACATCATAACCTTTCTCTGTTTTATATGCACAGCTATTCCCTGATTTAGTGACCAACTGATCAATATTTGTTCACTTTAATAACAGAGGTTTTACATGTTATAAAAAATTATTAAAGGAAAGAAACATTTGCCTTTTAACTCCGGATGTTACAGTCACAAACGCCTGAAAAGCCAATCAATGCTTCAGATTGATAAGCAGAGGCAGGAGTTTAAGAGCAGAAATCTGTCCTGTGCATGTGAGTGTGAGCAACTACCTTACCAGTTATAGGTTTGCTTGCTCGTTAGCTCATGTTTGGACTCCAGACAGTTCTGACTGTATAGACTGGTTCACATTCACTTGTTGAGTTTTTGTTTAATCTGTCTGATCTTCCATGTTGTTTGTAGCAAGTTAACTTATAGCTTCTGTCACTCAGAAGTCTTAGTCCCTTTATAGTGTAATATGTGAAAGGTATAGCCTGCTGTTTGGATGTCAGCCAAAGGGCTGCTATTAGGATTTATTTCCTACTTATTTTTTTATATAGATATGTGACTCTTGCAAGTCCCTTAATTTGACTTTGTAGCAATTAGATTTTGGATTTAATCACAAGAACATGAGATGAGTGTTTTTGGATATACATTAACAGAAAACAGATACATTAACATCTATCAGCAGTTATTTAGGCTTGTAGAAAGAGAATTTTGGCTGAGAATTTTGCATGAAACATTATGCAGAAGAGTTATTTACATTAACAGGAACATAAACCGAAACCCACAGTTAGCCAAAAAGACAAAGCAGTTAACTGGGTCAGTCTGAGTCCAGAGCTGTATTTCCATTGACAAATCGTGACAAAAGCTCAGTATTACTGATTGTATTAGATCAGACAGATTAAGACAGGTTTGAGGTTTTGTTGAATCCAGAATTAATACAGTTTATATCTGTCAAAGGGAATTTAATATCATCACACGTCCCAGTTTTCATTGTTAGTGCTGGAGCTTGTGCACACTCAGGAATCCATCAAGGCTTTTAAAGAAGCAGTCAATATTTCCACCTGTTCAAGGTTTGAGCTAAAATAGATTGGTTGTGCACATTTACTAATGCACAGTGTAAAATAATAACTGTAGAGGTTTAATCCCCT
>JAYJMA010042408.1:0-11246 GCA_036873895.1 Parotocinclus cabessadecuia
TGTGTATGTATATATATATATATATATATATATATATATATATGTATATATGTATTTATGTGTGTGTCTGTGTGTGTGTATGTCTATGTGTGTGTAAATCTACTGCCTTTGTATCTTTATTTGGTAATAAGTCGCCAAACATCTGGAATCCGATCTTTATTTTAGAGCTGGCTATATAGTTCGAAGGTTTGTTACATGTAGAGCTGCGTGATATTATTGGGTTTTTTTATTCTATTTCTCATCTTAATCTGTTCTGTATAATATTTACCAATTTAAATATTTTAATTTAAAGTCGTGCGTTCAGATGTTATATATGATATGAGAACCAAAGTTTAGTTGTCTTCCTTCTCCAAAAACTTGAATCTTTCTGTTTTTTTCTGAGACAATGTATTTGTCAGCCACATCATAGTACATAGTTTGCTCGGATGCAGTCTGATATTGAGTTACTCTGACAAAGTCATAAAAAGTGGCATATCTTGTTAATGCATTGGGAAGAATGGATTTAATTTACTAACGATGGTACCACAAGTACATATTTTTGTATGTCATATTTATGTTTGAGTAGCATCTTATTCTAATAATCTGTTTGCTTAAATTCAGTAAGTGTGTAACTGAATTAATTACCCCTTGTCTCTTCAGGACACAGACACCCAGTCAAAATTTCGTAGCACTTTAACAATGTAGCACGCTGGTCTTTGTCTGCCTGCTTTGATACCCCCTCCCTACCCCCAAAAGACAGCCAACACACACCTGAAGGCTAGACACAATGATCAACAGAGTTCCAGTTAGTCTGGATTGCTGCCTGCTCCTTTTTCCCTCCTCTATCACTTCTCCTTCCCATTCCACCCTCCTTCATTTCCTGCATCTCCTCTGCTTACACAATCAAGGAGTGGCATCTATGTTGGGGGCGAAGTTTTATTGGTCTGGAGTCTCTTTCTTTCTCACATACACAGGAAATATCAACACTACTGTTTCTATGTGTGAATGAAGGGTGGAGGGTGCATTCACGCATCACAGCAAAAAACGGCACTACTCTATCCTTGTATACACGCATGAACGAGAACCTCATTTATCCCATGCTGTGAAAACTTGGGAGCATCAGTTTCTGACTCTTGGTTGCAGATCATGCTTCCATTTTTCCTGTAGCAAAGATCACAGCTGGCCTTGTGAACGGTAGGCATGGACAGCAACCTGGTAGCTCAGTTCAACTACAGTGCCTTTTTAGATCTTTAAATTTATATTTTTGATGTTGCTTACTGGCTAACAAGACTTGGAATGTGATATTCATGATTATTAAGCTCTTAAGTTTGGAGTAGGAAGGAAACTGATGTTGAAACTCAGTATGTGTATGGATGATATGGTTATAAAGGTAATTTTTAACTTGTTATTATTAACTTCTTATATTTTAATAGATGGTAGGAACTGGTCGGATTCTGTTGACCTGCTTAGGATTAAGGAAGTAGTTGTATTTGTCACTGACTGCTTCAATGCAAAATGACTGATATTAGACCGTTTACTCTTGTTCACTCAAACTATAGTACTGTGTGAGAATAAGCATTGTCTGTCTCTCCAGTTTTACTTTGCATGGAAGCTGAGAGCACCCGTAGTATTACAGCTCTTTTTTTCCACCTCCTCTCCTTCCTTGTCTACCATAAGCCTTTAAAGGAATGTTATAAAAGGTTCAATAGAACAACAAGCATTTTGTAAATACGTGCACGTTCTTTAGGGCATTCTACCTGCCAGTGAATAGGAGGCCCAATGTTTATTGAGGGGTGAAGGACCAGCAACGTATGCGTAGTCAAGTGGCCACAGACAGAATGGAGGTGTAATATTGGCACAAAGCAAGAGACCCTTCTGAAAGCCACCTGCTTATGGGAAGGTATTATTTTGTTTGCTACTTTATTAACATTTTTTTTTTGTTAGATGAATCACAGGTTTCATGGACCGTTCCTTACAGTGAATAAAACACTACTATATTTCAGCTAGGTGGGATTATGACAAAGGCTTCCGAGATGTCGTCTAAAATTAATTACATTTTTCACCTGCATATGTCTTGAAATATCGTTATTATTTTCCCCTCAACAAAACATAAATATAAAGCTTGAAAATATCTGGCTGAGTTGAGGTTAATTGTTTGTCTATTGCTATTTTGCTGACATGAGAGGATGTTGGAACAGTAGCATAACTGAGCTTACAGAGATAATGATGTATGATGTGAGGGGGTGGCGGCAAAGAAACCGAAGACCCATATTTTGTTTAGTTGCTGCAGGGTTTGTCTGGATTTTTCAGAAGGAGAAGGAACGCAGACCTATTTAGTCAGTGTCCCATGAGAGTTGTGAACTTTGACTTCAGGCATGTCCCTTCCTCTCCAGGTGCAAGGCTGTTTCCTAGTAACTTCAGGATGCAAAACCACCATGTACAGCTTTTGGTAACGTGTTATTACAACATAAAGCCTTCACACAGTCATGCTGTTGTGGATTTGTGTGTGAATGATGATTGCATTCTTGAATAAGGATGAGTAAAATTGATTGACAAAGTGGGAGTGGGGAAGAACCACCTTTTTTGTCCACATAATTCTATATATATATATGTATGTGTGTGTGTGTGTGTGTGTGTGTGTGTGTGTGTGTGTGTGTGTTTGTGTGTTTGTGTGTGTGTGTGTATGTGATGAAAAGACCAGAACTTATGATAACCCGAGATGGATTTTCCCTGATATAATTTATTGGCCAGCTCATTATAAACGTGCTTACTTTCAATTGTTCATTCCTCATTTTTGGTGGCCACTTGTTTAACCCTTTAGAGTTAAAAGGATAAATAAAATGGTTCTGTTATGACTTGTGTTAGGACCCAGGGATGCGGGAATGAAGGAACCCCACGACGTCTAAGAAGAATGGGGAAGTAACTGAAAAGGCAGAGCAGAAGGCTCTCCAAACTACACAAACAAAAAGGCGAAAAAAATCACGCCGCTGACGCGTGTCAGTCGGGCCGCGAACTACTAAGAAGAGAGTGCGCTGCGGATTAAATGTTTGTTATGGCGCGTTAGGTCACACGAGCAATGGACCGTATGTGCTTTGACGACGCGACCCCGAACAACGCTGACGCTCGTACTTATATAGTAGAGACGCCAGGTGTTCGTTACCATGTTGTAAATTGTAAATCACGTTGCAACGGGACGCCTCGTAACAGGTGGCTTATGAAATCCTACAATCTTGGCAGTGTGTTTTAGGCCATCTTAAAAGCTGCCATGTTGGGTCAAGGGCCAGTTTTTCCCAATGGGAACACATGAAGCATATCAAAGAATTGTCAGAAATCGATTGCCGTATCAGATATGAATTATCTCTTGTGGTTCAAAGGTCATCAGCCCAGACATTTCAAAACTTCTGCTGGATCACCAGTATCACACAGCACCGTTATATCCCTCATAGCCAAATTCAGAGAAACCGGGACTGTGGACGACCGCTACCGACGCACAAACCGCAACAATGGTTTTGGCAACCTTTGGAAAAAGTTCACGATGCAGCATGCGACATGTCCTGTGACTTTTGACTCACCCTGTAGTTTACCTCCCTACCTACTTCATATTTGTGTACAAAAACGGTTAGGCTGAGGAATGTGTAATACAAGCTATACAAATGTAACAGCAAACTGCGTAAGGAGTCGATTCCTAGCTGCGCTTTAACTTGAAATCGAATTGTGAGGTGAAAAGACATTGTGACTTTGAATGATCTGTTGGCAGCTGTGTACGTCTGCCTTGCTGTCTGAGTATGTCTGCAGGCTGACTGAATAGATGTGTGAATAGGGTAGGTGTGTGTGTGAAGACCTCATTGTCTCTGTCCTTCTCCAGGAAGTGGCGAGCGACATGGCTGGGAAGAATGTTACGCAGCATGTTCTCATTGTGCTCTCGCAGTTCTCTCATTTCATTGATCTCCTCCTTCGCCTGAACTCGCCACAGGAAGTCCAGGCGTGCAGTGTACTCCAGCTACAGAGATAGAAAATGCGAGGGAGAGGAGTGAACTGTTAGTGATCGGTTGGTCTGATGTATAAACCTATCACATAAAAAGGGTGTCATATAGTGTTCGGCAGTGCGCACACTTACAAACACACGTTTACAGTAATGCCCCTGTCGATTTGGTTTATTTAACATCACATCAGCACTCTTGGCTATCAACGTTTATGACAGGAACAAAGTTATACACGTTTCATCAGTACAAGTTCATATCAAACACGCGGTCAATTTATTATCCCCAATTCACCTAACTTGCATGTCTTTGGATGTGGGAGGAAACCAGAGTAGCCGGAGTAAAGCCAAATGGACACAGGAGGACAAACTGGATAGGAACCAGGTCGCTCCACCTGTGCTCAAACCCAGGAACGCCTTGCTGTGAGGCAAAGGTGTTACCCACCAAGCCACTGTGCTGCCCAAATTAATGTGAGATAGCAAAAATGGAACACACAAAATCATGGTTGAGTGGTACGACAGTACATATTTTATATAAGAATAGTACTGGTGTCTAACAGAAGAAACAGACTTTAGACCTTTTCATATTTCTGACCTGTACCAACCATCAGATTTGGACACACAATAACATAAAGAGAACCCATTTAATCAAATGAGACAAACGTATCATTATTGCTCATACATTTAGTGAGGAAAATCCAATATCCAATATTAAATACTGATGAGTTCAAAAATATGCAACCTATAGGATTACCAGTTATTATGAATACTAATGATATTTGGGTTTTTAATCACTGACATGGCAATAAGCTTCGAGTGGGTGCCCTGACTTATTTGAAGAACAGGGATCTGTCAAAAACTGATCTTCACTACGTTAGTTAAAGTTTATCATGGAGTGAACAAAGTTTTCTGGGTACTTCAGGAAAAAAAAAAAACTGTTGAAGTTCATCAGGTTGGTCAAGGTTACAGTTTTTGGATTCTGCTAATATACAGTCTTCTGTATATAAATCTCACATTGGCTACAATTAATATTCATGACTCAGAAGAACACTGAACAGTGGTGTGCAATGCAAGGTGATGGCCACTGTACTCCGAAAGGAAAATGCCTGCTTGTACAGTATATAGTGTGCTAAAGATTACATGGACAGGTCCTTTGTACGAGCAATCATTAGCCTTTGCCAAGGTCACATAGGTCTTTCTGCCCACCCATTTTCCTATGATTATGACAACGGACTGTTCGCTTACTAAGTGATAAATGCCAAACCCTAGACATGTGAGACAGGATAATCACCGACAATTAGCTTCATCTGTGAATTGTCATTATGTTTTGGCACAGCACTGTATACTGTATCTATCATACACAATTTCATCTCTAAAAATGACATCTCTAAAAGACTGTGATTATATCTCCTGAATACATTTTGCTAAAACAGAAGTATGATGTCTGCTTGATTAATGATGCATGATTTCCTGAATACTTTCAAATCCAAAAGTAAGTGGAGGTGCTAAGTGGACAAGTTAGACATTGCTTACGTCCATATGTACTTACATACGTGTGTGTGTTAAGTTTATGTAGCATTGTAAGGGTCGAATATCCAGTATAGTAAAAGCCGAAATGTTTTACCTTGAGGCATATTTTGCTCATCCCCTTTTTTTACGAAAACCTTTCACACTGAAGTGGGCAAAAGTTTTGCTTTTGAGGTTGAGGTTAAATTTAGGCAGTACTGCGTTCCCGAGGTTGAAGTATTACTAAGTAAGTACTGATAGGTTTAGTATAGCAATGTAATGATAACAGAAAGTCCCCACAATGTCTGTGTGTGATTAGATGCAGTGTGAAAGGTGATTTGTGGAGTAATTAAATGAGTAAGGCAAAGCCATAAGTCTGCATGTAGGGGGTGTTTTGCTAGATTATTAAAACACAGTGATGACGAGAGATTATGTAAAGCACATCTACAAATCAACAGCTTATCAACGTTGTCTATTGTCTCTGTTCTTGCTTACTCAATAGCATGTTGCACCAAACTTCAAATACTGCATCATCCTCACTGTTCTAACCCCGTCCCCACCCCAGCAAAATACTACATACCATAGAAAATCACTGCAATAGTAATAATAATTATAATAATAATAATAAACATGCTTCTAGTTATTACTATACAGTGGAACCTCGTTTATAATTTACTTTTTTTTGCAGTTCATCTACATTTCATCTGTGTGGCCATGTGACTGCATCCACTTACCCACTGTAACGGGTAGTACTATGTGTACTGTTTCTCAGACGGAGTGTGTAGGTGCATTGGTAGTAAGAGAGAACGTTATGTTAATCTAGACAAGACAGGATTACTTTATTTATAATTTTTTTATTATGCTAGTAACGTCTCCGAGCTTTGGTTTTTAAGTTCATATATAAAGGTTTAAGAGAAGCTAAACCTAAAGATGGGACGACTCCAAGTGTTACATCTGGCTTTGTTTGAGCATTACCCCACACGTTTATCCCAAACATTGTTTTTCCAGTGTTTTTTGTGCTTGTTTATTAAGTGCAAGTGCTAAGTCCACTTTTGAAAGGATTAATGACAAAAAGTTAGACTGTAATATTAATAATTCACTAGCTCACGACCATGTTGACCTTGACCATGTCTCAGTCCCAGCACTGCCATGTCAGGCATCATGCGACATCCAGTGCATGCTTACTCCTACGCCTTGTGTTCTCCCGGTGTCATAGCAATTTTATTATATCCCTATATTGTTTCTTTATGACTGTTGCTTTGTGACCAATATGGAACAGAATCCATTAGTTTGAGCCTTATTCTGGATCTGTAATCTTATGTTCCGCATGTTCATGTAAAGGTCATGGGTTCTTTTAAAGATTTCCATAATTATTCAGATTTTAGAAAAAAATCAAAACAAGCCCATGATACGGTAATTCTTCCAAAGCATTTATTTATTCATACTTATTATGTTAAACATCAAAAATAAATTATTTCTAAATAGAATGATATCTAGTGAGCTGAACTCTGCTTATTCAAGGGATTAAAGCACAAGAAGGCTGAATGTAAAATTACCCTCTACTTTCTATGTAGAAAGGTTATGGCTGTGCATTTAGCATCTTCATTAGGTACAGGGTTAACTACTGGGTTGGACCAGATGATTTGTCAGCTGCACATCCATGGCACAATTCTCAGGTTCCACCACATCCCAAAGGTGTTCAATTGGATTGAGATCTGGTGACCGTACAGGCCAGTTCAGTACAGTGAACACTTTGTCATGCTCCAGAACCAGTTTGAGATGATTTCAGTTTTGTAACATGGTGCTTTATAAAGCTGGAGGCGGCCATTAGAATATGGTACACAATACTAAGATAGACTGCTGTTTAAATGATGTTTAATTGGGATTAAAGTGTTCCAGAAAAATATCTTCCACACCCCGCAGCCTAAACTGTTAATGCACGGCAGGATGGATCCAGGTTTTAAGGTACTTTATGCTTCTTCATTTTTAGCATAAAAAAGGCGCTCATATCCCATAACCCAACATTTTCTCATTTCTCTAGGGATGTTCGAGTTCGAGCACCACACACTTAGATGTTCTTCCACCTCAGCATGACTCTACTGGTCTTCATCAACAATTATTATCAGGTATCAGGAGACGATGTGCCTCTAATAACTTACCACTGAGGACTCATCTTAAATCTATTTTGATGTTTATTTTGAATTTTATTAATATTTAATTATTGATTTAAATTATATTATTTACTTAATGTTACTATTATTACAACATAATTATTTCAATCAATATCTAGGCCACCCAAGGATGTTGGGTCCCTCTTTGAGTCTTGGTCCTCCCAAGGTTTCTTCCTTCTACTTTCAGGGACTTTTTCCTTGCCACTGTCGCCCTAGGCTTGCTCTATTTGGGATTGGCCTTTTAAGATCATATAATATTGTAAAGCTGCTTTGAGACAATGCTCCGTTGTAAAAAGCTCTATAGAAATACATTTTACTTTGACTTTGATAAAGCTTAGGAAAAATTATCAACACGTTTAAGCTCGAATAGTGGGATTTTCTCGCATTGAAAGTCAAGCTCACTTTAACAAACACAATGATCATTAGCATATTTATTCTCTAAGGGCTGAATGATAAACATAATTACATTAAATTGCATATCTATGTTCTTGAACAAAAAGGAATGGCGCGTTTGTGTGCAGTGGAGCTCTAATTTCAAACTGACTTTCAAAAACACATTTGTTTTCCACATGTAATTTTGTCTAGATGAATAAAGACAACTTAAGAGCAAATAAGCTCCATTCTGGTCCCTTGAAGATAAGCATAATATAATTTAGCACAGTTTGCAAAGGCACTGCATCAGTATGTGGTAGTAATCCAGGCAGAAGCAGGTCTAAAACAGAAATATGATGAATTCAACAGACAAGCAAACTATCCAGCTTTGCATCATTAATGATTACATGGAGGTGGAAACATTATGTTTTGGGGTGTTTCTCTGCTAGGGGCACAGGACTACTTCACCACATTAATGGGACAACGGATGGAGCCATGGACCCTCAAATCCTGAGTGACAACCTCCTTCCTTCTGCCAGGAATGGGTCGTGGGCTGGGTCTTCCAGCGCAACAATTACCCAAAACATACAGTCAAGGCAACAAAGGAGTGGCTCAAAAAGAAACCCATTAAGGTCATAGAGTGCCCTAGCCAGTCTCCAGACCTTAATCCCATAGAAAATTTATTTAGGGAGCTGAAGGTTCGAGTTGCCAAGTGACAGTCTCAAAATTAATTTACATGTACATTTATGGCATTTAGAGAGTTAGAGATGATCTGCAAAAAGGAGTTGACCAAAATTCCTCCTGACATGTGCACAAACCTCATCATCAACTACAAAAAACTTCTGACTGCTGTGCCTGCCAACAAGGGTTTTACCAATGATTTCTAAAAATGCTATACCTAATCTAATGATGGCTAAAGACTTTTACACAGTACTGAATATGCTGTTATAACAACATAATAAAAGCTAAATCCACCGTCTCACTATCTCCCTATGTTTTATTGTCGTTGTGTCGCCATTGTGTTTCTCAGTTTGCCATTCCATTTTCACCTGAACCTCTGTAAATAAGCATTGCGTTTACGCATATTTTATTAAAATGACCATATAACATTGAGATGGGATGCCTACATTTTTCTCAGTGCATAATTATCATTAGGCAGATTACCATCAGTTCGTAGTGAGTACAGCAGTGATTACTAACCCAGATGAAACACATCCACACAGTTGCAAAAAGATTTACACAACACATGCACAAACCTACAAATGCACATACATTAACGCCTGAAGTGATTTGCATAAACAGATTGACAGTGTTTAAAGAAGCACTGAGATGAGGAGAGGCAATTAGCAGAATGAAAATCAAACCTTTTTATCCTTTTTCCTTTCATGCCGTATTTTCAGAAATAAAGGCAACAATACAGGAGTTTACCGTACTTCTCACTTCTGTCAAAGCTCTTTGGTTTTATTTTTCCCTCTCTGTGATTCTCTCTCTTCATCCCTATTCTGTGTTCCTGTTTATCACTCACTCTGTTTCATTAGCCTGCAGGTCCTCTACTGATCATCACTATCAAAGACAGCAATTCAACAGAGTGAACTTTAAAAGCCTCCTGTTTGCCCTTATGCACACACACACACACACACACACACACAGTCCATACCAAAGAGCTCTTAGATATTGGCGGAGGACGAGGAGAAGGGCTTATTAAATAGCCACTGGCCTGGGTACGTTTCCTAGTAACACATGACCTTATAATGGCAGACACACAAGCGCATGGGAACCTCTTAAAGCCAGACAGAATAAGGAAGAAGAGAAAATGCAGTGTGTGTGTGTGTGTGTGTGTGTGTGTGTGCATGCGCGCTCACCTGTTGTCCATGATAGAACACTGCTAAGAGGAACATTGCCATCAGCAGTAGAGATGTCCTCTTGGTTCCCAGGAAGCTTTCACTGTTGGAGTACCATGACAGAAAAAAAAAAACTTTAGTGAGCTTTACTTAAAAGCATTCATGAGGGACTTGACCATTATCCTACTGCTCTAAAAAAAGAGCAATATACAGTACTGTGCAAAGGTCGTAGGTCACCATTAAATATGTTGTTTTAGCAATGGTAAAATGACAATATATATTATTCACAATCGGATGCAATCATTTTCGATTTGTCACTCCATAATACTCTTTTCCACAGATATTTTGTTTTCACTCCTTACGAGCTTTAACATATCTTATATATTTTTACCCTGTTCCCCCTCCCGAAAAAGTGATTTCATGATTGTTCCCCTTTCAAAAAGGGTTAATTATTCATTCATAATTAGTTAATAATCACACTTTGTTGGACTGTAGAAGGGGAAACTTGGCGTCCCAAAGAAGCTGCCAGATAAAATACTGCTCTATAAATACTTATCGCTGTAACCTATAGAATTTGCTTATTCAGGTTTTTAATACTGCATACATGTTTTCTGTATTTTCAGATTGTTACCTAATTAGGAGACAGAGAAATAATGCATATGGTCATTACACCATTGATAAAACAACGCTATATCTAATCAAATGGTGGACTAAGACTATTGCACTATAATGTATCTACATGTGTAGCAGCAATTCTATTTCAGTATCTGATCAATTCCAACACAGCAACACCTGATTCTGCTTAATGAGCTGCTGATTAAGTGACCAGATAAATCTTACTTATTGATGAAATGTACAAGACACATGAAGCTCTGATTGAGATATTGATTTCTGAGCTTTTATATGTTACAACTGTAGTACTGTGTTGTTAAACAATGAATATAAACATGTTTTCTTTATGTGATTATTATTATTATTATTATTATTATCAAGGCCTAAAAACACTGTCTTCTTTATGAATTTGACCAGTTAAATGATGCTATTTTCATTTTTACAAATATAAATAAAATACAGTAATTTTTTTAATCAGTAATTCATCGAATACAACAAACATGTTTCATTTTAGTTTAAACACATACAGTAACTCAAAATAGTAAAACCTTAAAAACTGATCAGACTTTTTTTTTTAATTTTGCAGAATATAAGAACTTATATAGTTATAAATAGGATAAAGTGTATGTCTCTAATTGCCAGAACACTCATTGTGGAAGTGAAAAAAACTATACCTTAGCACAATCAGTGCAATGCAGAAATAAAATAATAATTAAAAAAAAAATATATCTATATATATATTTTTTTTATTTTTTTATTTTATTTCTGCATTGCACTGATTGTATG
>JAYJMA010042419.1:0-11246 GCA_036873895.1 Parotocinclus cabessadecuia
AATACTGCAGAAAGTCGAAACAAAACGGATATTATTCATTGATTTCACAAAATCTGATAATTTTTTAATTAACCTTTTGCAGCAGTATATCCTTGTGCCTGTCATAAATAAAAAAGCAATACAACTGTCATAAAAACTATGTAAATAATGTGTAAATAGTTGTTATACTGTATTGTTTATAAAATAATGCAAAGAGAAAAGTATGTACATGTAAACAAATGAGACAAATGTGAAGAATTCTCAAACAATGAGTGTTGGAGAAAGACTGAATTGAATCCATGGAGAGTACAGACATTTTTGGCAAACATTTTATTCCTGCATTTCAGTGAAAATGGGAGTTCAGGCCTGCTGTGTAGTCTTAAAGCAACCGCCTGTGCTACACACATGCATGCACATGCAATATATTTGTTACATAATCCAGCTCTTTGCTCCTGACCTTAGAGAACACGCACTTAACATAAATAAATAATGGAAAACTAGCTGAAGGGAGTGTAAGAGAGTATGCAAAAAACTCTCACTGTCCACTGTTGTGCGCTTTCACAGTCTGTTAAATTAAACAGCATCACATGACAACAGCCATATGAACCCACAGAGAATTTCATTAGGAACAAGCGGTACAGGATCTACATCTGCACAGCATTCAACTGAGCACAGTCGGGTCATATACATGGTTTAAGACTGGGCAAACTTTCCTTTGTCTGGGTATAGACTAGAAAACATGTCCTGTGACACCATCTGCATGGCTGAGGTGGATTTCTAAACCTCTGTAAACCTTCAGAATACCACACACATTTTTACAGTTAATGGAGTTAACATAGCTTCTGTAAAGCTTCATTATTCCCTGAATCACAGCCAAGTGGAGTGGAGATATGTCCCCACAATGAAAGACTTACGTATTGTCTTGTGTTGTTTTTATTCCTATTCGTAATTTCATAAGATCAGTTCTACCATACAATGTTTATAGAATATGTTGCTATTTATTTCCTTGTAACTGTTTATATGCACTTCCTAGAGTTCTTCTTAATACAGTCTCCAGATTAACTTGAAACATTACAAAAATTGACTCAAGTTGACTAAAGTTCAGCCTGATTGCAACAGTAATGATTTTAGGAACAGCTTTAATAAAAATATATTAAAAATAGATATTAATATATTTATTATAATAAATATTCAGCATATAACTCAATAACTAAATCACAACACCCACCTTTTTAGCAACCTTCCAGATGCAACACTTGTGTATATATCTTTTTAATTAGATGTAAATCAAGACCAGAATATTTTACCCAAATTACTAATAGCGAACTGTCTTCATTGATCAGTCATTATATGTCGCTGGGCAAAAGTTCGCTCCAAAGATTTTGTATCTGGTTTAGGCCTGTAGACTCGCTAGGCCACTCCAGGACCTTGACATGTGTCTCTTCCATTTAAAATAATTGCACCAACAGTTCACAAACCTTCCTAACAACTCGTTGCCCATTGTCCTGTAGCCCATCCCAGCCTTGTGCAGGTCTACAAATTTGTCTCTGGTGTCCTTAGACAGCTCATTGGTCTTGGGAATTGTGAGAGGTTGGAGTGTGTTTGACTGAGTGTGCAATTAATACATGTAATGAGTGCAGAATAGGAGAGCTTCTTAAAAAAAAACTAACAGGTTTGTGAGAGCCAGAATTCTTGCTGGTTGGTAGGTGATCAGATATTTATTTCATGCAATAAAATGCTAATTAATGATTTAAAAATCATATGATGTGATTTTCTGGACCTTTTTTAGATTCTGTCTCCTACAGTTGAAATGTTCCTACCTTTGTCTAACACATCTACTTAAATGTACAGTATAAGCACTCACCAGGACAAATGATCATATTATAATAGGGTACATGTCTAAAATACTAATAATTTTCTTCATATCACCCGGCTCTAACATTTCACACAGGAAAAGCACCCTCATATTTGCACTGAGTAAGCCACACCATCACAATGTTCCTGTTTCTCCAAAGTCCAGCTGCATCTTACACTTCCAGCATATTTGGGTTGAGAGCCATTTGTTAACATTTTTGCACTGCCAACTGTGTGACTGTGAGAATGTCAGAAAAAAGGTTGCCAGATGGTAGGCGAAAGAACAATGATGTTAGAGATATAAACCATGGAAAGCTGCACAGGGGTTACAGTAAATCCTACTGAGCTCGCTCTATACATCATTTGCCAGCTTTGCAAATATGCTATGTTCAATGTTTAAACTGAAAAACAGCAAAATATAAAACAAACAATGCAAGCAGCGGGCAGAAAGTCCCTGCAGACATGACCTGACTGCATTTTTACTAATTAACTGTGTTGTAGTTAAATTTGTGCAATAAATGTGTGTTTTAAGGCGAGTAGATGGTTAAACACAAATAGGCTAAATAAATGAATAAATAAATATTTCAGGCCTTCTCTTGTACTGATGTACATGTATTTGGACAAAAAATCACTTAAATGTTTATTTATGTGGAATCTTTTCCATTCCACACTCACATGGTCTGCTTCCCCTTTTGGTGTGTGGTTGGCAGCAGTGCTAACCAAATCAACTCTTGTAATACTACTTGTTTGAACTGGTATTGTTATTTTTCTAACTCTGTTAATAATTGGCTACAATAAGAAAACAATTCAACCCTGATACAACTCATTAAACATGAACCAAACATACAACCTTTAAGAGGAAGATAGTATACATGCAAGATGGTGTTAGCAGTTTTTCCAAGATGGCAGGCTGAGGCTCTTTTTTGTCAACACAGTGCCAGTGGTGATTTCAGAGTGAGTACCTTTTCTCCTACAGTATGTCTGGTTCTCCAACAATTTGTTTTGTGTCTAGTACTGAGATTATGCTAGTAAGTATACAGTCAATGATGTATACTGTTTGATATCCTGAAGATCAATCACATGGACCGAGGTCTGCAGTTTACCTCCGTCTGGTTGGCCTTCCTGGAGACGCTGAGGGTTGCAGTTAGCCTAACCTCAGGATACCATCCCCAATCCAACGGCCAGTGTGAGAGGGCGAACCAGGAGCTGGGGAAATTCCTGAGACTCTACTGTGCTGAAAATCTGACCGATTGGGCTCGCTTCCACCCGTGCGTGAAGATTGCACAAATCTTCATGTTTTTATTTTTAACATGTAATTTGTTAATATATATCTATTCCTGCATTTCAGGCCTGCAACACATTCCAGCTCATTCCAGAGTAAAGCATTTACCACTTCTCACATGAATTAAAACTGTGGCTACCAAGTGATTTAGTGTTTCAGGTGTTATTTTGTTCGATCCCTTAAACACTTAAGGTGTGCAACATTACAGGGTTGTAATTGTCACATTCTGTTTCATAATCCTCCACACATTCTCTACAGGTCAAGAATGTAGGCACAAATTTCTTTATGACTTTGTAACGTGGTCTTGTTGAAAAAAATTAATTCCCTGAAAAAATATAATCTTGCAGGCAGCATATGTTGAAAATCTAAATGTACTTTTCTCTAAAATCCACTCATGCACATACAAGCTACCAGCACTTTAGATACTCCAGTCAACATGCATGTCAGTTTTACATTATTTATAGAGGATTTATGTACAAAACAGGTGAGAACCCAGCATGAGGGGACCATCTCCACAATGCAGGACTGTGTTGAGCCCACTGACTGAGATATGTTTAAATAGGCAACAACCTATGGTAACTTCACCAACTTGGAGGAAAACACAAATCATCACTGCAGGCCCAAGTAAGAATCCATGGATGACTGCAGAGGTGCACATGTTCTGGGAATGTGGTGATGTGTGATAACTGATCATGCAAGAAAGATTCATTAAAAATTTCAGAAGCCCATTTGACCAAGCAGACAAAGCACATAATCTCATGTTCATTTCACAGACACCAGGTTTATTTGGCATAACATCCAGGCCATCATAAACTACAGTATGTTCCATTTTCATTCGAGCACAGAATGATAAAAAAGTAAAAAAATGTGACTCACCTCTCACTGACCAGACACTATAACTATCCATGGCTGACATTAGAAACACTCTACTCCCATTTTATTCACAGTAATATTGTGGACCTGAAAACATACCTGGCTCAGAGGTTGTGCAGAGCAACTGGCTTTTTGTTATGTTAAGCTCCCTGAGCCAACCTGTCATGCCCATGTGTTTCAAGACCACCACCATCATCCCTGTGCCAAAACAGTCAGTTGTCTTCTGCCTTAATATCAACCATCCCATAAGATAAATGAAGGCCAACAATAAACCTCATCGAACTCATTCATTTTTCTTATAACTTCCCCACAGACGATGCAAATTCATGCTCCATCAATGGACAAAAATGACTCCTATGTGAGTGGAAGTTTGAGCATCACCTCCAGACTATGAGTATGGAGGACTCATGGTAAATGGTTCAATCATGGCTTTGCTGAGGAGCCATCGCATACAACAGTCAGTCACCCCTTGTAGTGATAGGAGTGACACTCAGTGATATGGCACTCAGCCACATGTATTGTTTCTCTCATGAGGCTTCTTTTCAGCAGATTGCATCACTTAGTTGCCTGGTTTGACACCAAATTTTGATCAATCGAGCATTTATGAGACCAGCTGGGTTTCCAGCTTTGGAACACTATGAGTCTGAAGGATCTACAGATCCAGCTGTGGGCAGAAATGTCAGAGTCATGTCTAGCAGTCAACAATCTAACAAAAAGAGGTATACTACCCAGGGGTAGTCTCTGAGTGCCTTTTTCTAGAGCAGTGAGGAAGCAAGTCTTGTGGCAAGACCCAATGTTCAAACAAACCACACCTGTAATAATTTACATATATGTCTGAGACATAAGTGCATGCAAAAATTAGTAGTAATCTGACATTTCCATCTTTTTTGACAATAAGTATATTTTTATGCTCACTATTATTCCACATGTCTACACATATTAGCTATACAAGGCAATATAAATTGTGGGTAATTCTGACTACAATAATGTTGTACTCAACTAATGTTCTGTTTGTCATTTGTTCTGCACTATATGCTAATTATATGCATGTTTTGAAGTTAAATGTTGTTCCATGGTCCTGGGATACCAATCAAAAAACATTCTACTTTTATGTAAGAAACAGATAAAATAGCTGTATAGTGCTATATATGTATCCGCCAAATAATTCCATCTCACAAACTCGGATAGCACACTTACCCCTATGATGTGCATGATTACAGCCCCCTCCATCCGTTCTTGATTGGTGAAAATGTCATTAGGGAACTCATGTATACCTGAGGATAAACAAACACATTGGCCATTACAAATGCAACCAACAAGCACAATATGTCATCTATGTCCTAGGCTACATTCGATCTTGGGTGTCTTATAGCCCTGTATTTGTTAAGGGGAAGTTTGGTTAAAAGTAATTCCTGGCACTGCAACAGTTACCCTTATCTTGACCTATAATAAACTGGTACTCTTATGGCACCATACTGTTTTTCTAGTCTAGTCATCCTTTTTTGTTTCTAGTTTTCGAGTCTAGGCCTTGGCCTTGAAAGGCATATTTGTTTCTGCCTTGTGTCTTCACTGTCCAACCTACATGTACCTATAGTATATATCAATTAGTTAGTTAAAAACATTAGTAATATAACCTTTACATTCACCCAACAATAGGAGAGTCAGTATTACTTCTGATATTTATTATAACTATCTTTAAACTGCCATGTATTTTATAAAATAGAATAAAATGTTTTCTCACACTATTACTAGGCTGCACTACTGTAAATATCTTAACATGTGAATCTCTTCCATGCATGTTAGTCGAAACGACAACAATCAGCCAGAGCCTTGTGTGATTTTTGGTTAGTTTCAAAGCTGGTATCCCTTTGAAAGTGGCTGCTCGGTTAACAAGCTATTCACATTCTCAGCATGGCACCATGATGGCTCTATTGATAAACTCTGGCACAGAGATTGTACTGAGAACGTGTGAGTAGCTGCTGCATGGCTTCAATAAAGAAAAGAAGAAAAAATCAGCAAACTACTGTAGATATTGGGAAGCCCAGAGTTTGATCACTCTCAGCAATTAGGCAGTTGTTCTTATTATCATGGCCAGATATGTCATTGAGTGAATAATGCAAAAGGTTTATAGACTATATTTGTGATCATACTATGTATATAAAAATGATGGCTGTAAAGTGATTCAAATATTTAACTGCAATTAATCACATTTTGCTTTGTCATATTTAACACTAAATCAATTATTTTTTTTCTTTAAAAGCACATAGGCATATAAAGGACATATAGTTTCAACATAATGCATTTATTACTTTTAAATACTATAACCGTGTTTACCACATGAATACCTTTAAGATGGAAAATATTTGTTGTATTTTGCAATTTTCATGAATTGGCATCTCTAGTGCTGGGCATGATGGTAAACCGTGGAGTGAGGTTATGCGTGTTTATGTGATGCATCTGCTGCCACACAGCAATGAGAAAAACATAATAAGAAAGCATCCTAAATAATATATAATACTGGTCCCAATAGGCTATTGGTGCACGATATATAAAGTAGAATGTAAGGAATAGTACTCCAAACAACCTTTTGGACACAGCCCATAAGTACTGTTTCATACGATCACATATGGATCATGGTTAAACAGTTCTGTACATGAAACAATAATGATCAAATACTTAAGATAGACCTGATCCTCTATTATTCTATTGATATCCTTCTTTCAACTACCTACGTTGATTGCATTTTTGTAAAATTTGCAATGGTTTTTAATGCTGTTTTGTTAAATAAAACCGCCAATAATAAATAAATGATCAAGCATAATGTTTTTTTCTAATTTGTTTAACTTGGTCTGTTTATATCCATTTAGTACATTTAGATCGAAATCTGATGATGTTTTAGGTTATATTTATGTTTCAGGGGAACATAGTTGATGGCACGCCACGGACTACAGACATGGACTCCCAAGATTACAAATTTCAAGGGGTCAGAAAATCCTGGATATGATCAAAGCACCTATAAAGAATCCATGCTCCCCACAGCTAATGTTTATGCTTAGCATAAAGAGCATTCTTGAAAACTTTCTTTCCTGTCTGTATATTGACCTTTGTTGTTTGACTGCTGTTTATGATTCTGTCTCTCTCTGTGATAATTCGTTTGTACCATTGCCTGACCCTCTGCTCACTTATCGACTACCTCTCTGAATTGTGTTTTGGATTTATATGCCTGCTACTTGGTTCAGTCAGTAAACATTTTCATTTGCAATTGTGATACCCTGACATTACGCAGAAATCTATATGGTGCACAAATTTTAAGTACCACTGTATATGATTTGCAGTAAATTCTGAATTTTTCATTAGTGGTCTCAGACCTTTGTCTCTGTATATGTCGACTTTTTAGTGCTGTTAGAAAAGTGTCAAAGTATTTAAACCTTTTATATAAAAAGACAGGTTAACATGAGACTACACGAGATAATGTGAAAGACAGACTTTTACTGTATGCAACTGTGAATGGGGCAGAGAGTTGTTAGTGTGGTTGTACCAAGAATTGCACATGATATTTGTAAAATAAATACTATTTTAGCTATACTATACTATAATTGCAAGAAAGCTAGCAAATTTGTATTGAAAAATACAGTATCTATCTTTAGCAGTACTTTACTATATAAAAAAGTATTTTATTTTAAAAGTTTGTCACATCAGATTCACATCAGATGAAATGTTATTACATCAGCAATTATGTTAGTTATTACTATTTTGCATAATATTTAAGCATGTAAGTTATGTTATACAGTTTAGGGAAAATATGACTAAGCCAAGAGATGAAATACACAAATCTGAGAAGCCCATCCACCCAACGACACAGGAATGAAAGGAAAGAGAAAAGGCACCAGTCTTGCATAACTCATTAGTGTTATGTCCTATTATTAGTGTTACATTGTTAATTCTAAGCTACACTTTAAGTTTTAGAACAGTTTTTTTGTACTTATTTAATGTCACTATCAGCATCATTTTAGCTAAATACTTGTGTAACGTGTACTTGTGTACACAAGGTTAAGAGACTGGTTATATATACAAGCACCCAAGCCAGGCCAGTTTAGCATTAGCAATTAATCTAGTGTGAAAGGAAACCAAGGCACCCTGAGTAAACCTATGCAGACACATGCAGACTCCGAACAAGAAAGGACACAGGAGAATAAAACATGCTCAAAACGTCAAAACAGATCTGCAAAAGTACCCATCAGTGACACATTCTGTCATACCTATGTTACAGACACCAGTCCTCTGAGATTATATTAGTTAGTGTTTAACCGGGTTCATTTACACATAGGAAAATATGAAAACATTTAGGGAGTGTCATTATGTTGACGTTAGCTTGTTTATTCAGTTTTTCAAAAGTGCAGAGTGAATTAATTTATTTCTATATTTTTATATCCAAAAAGTACACAGACTTGGTTGTCCACCTCAAAATTCTCTGAATGAGTGCAAACATGCACTGCACTTTTTTCACTAAAAGAAAGTAGAAGCTATTTCAGCTTTGATGATCTCATGCCCCTGACCTGGCCAGTGTAAGTTAAGCCTCATTCTGGGAAAATGTAGTCACTAGGATAATATTTTTTAAGACCTTGTCTTTGTTACTTTGTCTTATCTTTTATACTGGTGATTAAATGCACCCCCAGACCCTCTGTGTCTGTGTATCTTGTGAGGACCAAATGTCCATACAATGACAGGAAACCCTGGTGCAGACCACATCTTTTTTTGTTTTAAACAATAATGGCAAACTTTATTTCAAAAACCAAAAGATCCAAAATGATTGCTTTACTGAAGTTAAGGTTATAAGAATCAGGTTTTATGCATAGCATTAAACAGCTCTAGTCCCTAATTGTCATTCTTGTCCATGAAAAGTCCTCACAGCGATAGCAAAACAAATGTGTGTGTGTGTGTGTGTGTGTGTGTATACTGTTAATAAAAATTAAAGATCCCCTAATTTTTGTGAGCAGTATTTTACTAGCAATACACTATGAGCTCTCATCATGCCCACATGGTTACACAACTTGTTCAGAAACACAGCATGCAAATGTGGTCAGTACATACACTGCACTTTTCTGCATTTGAGTGCAAATTATTTCAATGTGGAGTCTCTAATACAAGGAAAAAGCACAGTGAAAGGCAGGTTTGGTACAAATATGTATAAATAAGATATGTCTTATCTAACATTCAGGTGTGAATTTGCACATATTTAAAAGAAACAGGGATCTTTCAATCTCTGATCTTCAAAAAATCTCTTAAGAGTTTGGGCTCTACCTATCCAAAATAAGACACATTGTCTACAAGCTGAGGAAGTGCAAGACCATTGCCGCTCGATTGACCAACGAATATCACTTTAAGAGCAAGGCATGTAATAGTCTGTGAGCTCACTAATGACCCTAGGGTAATTAATGGCCTCTCTCACACTGTCTAATATTAATGTTCATGAGTCCAACATGAAGTAGAAGACTGAACAGCAATAGTGTGCTCAAGGGAAAGTGGGTCATGCCGCAAGACAATGACTTTAAGCACACACACATATATTGTTTTACCAAAGACTGTTAAAAAAAGAATACAGTTAAAGATTTATAATGGCCAGTTCAAAGTCCTGACCTTAAAATAGAGAACTTGTATACAATTTTCAAATGGAGAGAAACACCAACATAACAGGTTTGTAACTGTTCTGCATGCCATGTGCATGATCAACAGTTAATGATCAACAGTTACAGAAACGATTAGTTGCAGTTACTGCTATACTTTGGGTAAGACTACATACTGAAGGCGAAGATTCACATATTTTTTATTTTTTTAAATATCTAACATTGAACAATTGTATTCAAAATAATAAACTGATAGCTATAACATTTTTATGTCATTAGTTTAATGAGATTCTCTTCTATATCGCCTATCTATATTTGGGGCTAATATGAAAATCAGATTATGTTTAGCTCATATTTATGCAAAGATACAGCCATTTCTCAAACATGTACAAACTGTACCTTTAAGAACTGCTGTACTTTGGGTGACATACTTTGTTTCGTTTTCACCCACCCCTTCCACAAATTGGGGGCAGAATTCAAGTTTGCGGTTGCCTATATGCAAACTTCAACTGCTGTTTTTAAAAGAGTTTTTGATGGTGAGATTGCAGTCTGCTGATTTTGGTGGATACTCAAAGTGTTCCAATTTCAGTGACAGCCAATGTTTTACTATTTTTATTTTTATGAACATAAATATTGCACATCTTCAATAGTAATTTTCTTCTTAGTAATCAGTCATTCATCCATTGAAATGGGAAAAGTAGTCACTTTGTTTGTCATCATTTTCGGCACCACACTGAGCACTAAAGAGAAAGTAAACTAGAGAACTGTCAAAGAGGATCAGAAAGAAAAATATAGACAAATAATGTAAGGAGTGAAGAATCAATACCATCACCAACAAGCTTGATGTTCTCGTGACAACTTTTACAAATACTATTATGAGTGTTAATAATCCCTGGACAAAAGGAAAATCGACCCCAGACTGAACAAAACGATGTGTGAATAGTCCAACTTCCACAGAGACATATGTCAAGGTACATCAGTGTCCGCATCAGAATGTGTTGCTTTTGGTTTAAAAGTGGGCTAGATGGAAGAAGATCCCATAGGGCTAAAATGTTTAAAGAAAAATCTAAGAAGCCAGACTTTCATTTGCTAAAATGCATAATGAGCCAGAATGCGGCCACGAGAATGTCCACTGTAGTTTTTTTTTTCAGGTCATATTTTTTTATCCATGGCATTTTAATTTGTTTTATTCTTTAAAATAATGTGTTCAGTTATAAACTATCAAAAGCAATGTCTGTTTTCTATTAAAATACACAATGATGGATGGATAGTATCAAGTTAGTTTCAAGTTAACTTCTTTTGTTGCAGAAGGGTAGTACCAAACTTGTCCATGACCATATACTTTTATAGCACTAAAGCATCTACAGACCTGATTAACAAAACACTCTCTGTTTCACTGTCTGCAATCACTGCAATCTTTTGATGATATTACACACTGTAGATGATGAAATCCCTAAATTCCTTGCAATTTCATTTTGAGAAACTGTTTGCTCACACAGTGGTGAACCTCTCCCAGTTCTTGCTTGTGAATGACTGAGCCTTTCGCAATGCTCCATTTATACGCCACCATGGCGCATTTCCAATTAACCTGTTCACTTGTGGAATGTTCTAAACAGGTGTTTTCTGAGCATTCC
>JAYJMA010042450.1:0-11245 GCA_036873895.1 Parotocinclus cabessadecuia
TGAAAGTGTATATCACAATATATTCCAATACGTATCGTATCGCACTGTATCGTATCGTATATTCTTATTATAACCTATGTATCGTGATGCAACGTGTTAAGAGTGAAGCATTGATGATAATGGTCATGTTAGTACAATATTTTATTGCTCTGCACTCATCAATACCTTCCCCTTAAAGTGTTTTCGTCAGAATTTGAATTGCTATCCATTACTTTGTGTGTTCAATCTTAACAGAGGCACATACTGTACATTTACATTTCTTGCTTTTATATTCGTTTTTTAAATAATCATCAGTCAACCAACAGTTTCTTCTTCTACTACATTAAAGTCATCTCAAACCAAAAGCAGCTCCTGTGGCTCAGAGGTAAGACACAGTCAGTGGAAAACGGCCATTCCTAGGATCAATTTTAGGTTTTGTGTGACTGCAACATAATAAAAGTCTAAAAATAACTGGTGAGCGCTGGATTGCACATGCTGACACACGACCCTGGTTTTATAATAAGAACTGAATATTAGGTATTAAAGTAAATTCTCTAGCCTTTAAGTACAATCTGAGCTAGAAAACAGTGCTCAGACTGCTCACATAACCAAACCTAACACAGACATGCTATACAGACAGATCGATCACAGCATGGATCGATTCTTTTTCACACCACGCCAAGTCGAAGGTCAATTACCAAACAAGGAGTTACCCAGTGGGATCCCATCATGCCATCTCACACATTACCATCACTCATGTTTTCATTTTAGGTCTTGAAGTCATTCTGCATCTCAATAAACGTGCAGCAAATTAAACAGAAGTGGCACTACTTCATTAAGGATATCTGTTCAACTGCTTGTTTTATATATGTTATAAATATATAAAATGAAGATGAGCTGCTGCAGTTTAAACCGAGCATCAGAATGGGGAAGAGGTGATTTGTGTGACTTTAAACATATACAGGCTGGTCTGGGTATTTCAGAAATTGCTGATCTGCTGGGATATTTACATCTGCTTCATTTCTATGGTTTATTTTTCAGACTATGGCCTAGAGGATAAGGTTCCAGACTAAGGACCAGAAGGTCCAGGGTTCAAATTCCACCTCTGCCACAGTTGGGTCACTGAGCAAGGTCCTTAATCCACAATTGCTTGGATTGTAAGACTGTATGAATTGTACGTCGCTCTGTGTGCTAATGACAAAAACACGTGCAACAGACATAATTACATGACATAAAATGTGTAAATGTAAATGTTTACAGAGATTAGTCCAAGAAAGTGGAAGTTGATGCCTGGTTTCAGAGGAGAACGTCCACACCGGTTCAAGTAACTCAACAGTAACTCAAATAACTACTCGATACAACTGACTAATTCATAAGACAATCTCAGAATGTCAAACAGCAGAAGGTCAGACCAGATGCCACTTCTATCAGCTAAGAAAAACTAACTTTGCTAATTTTAGGAATGTCTCTTCTGTAATGATCTAATTTACTCTTGGTGGGTTATGCAGTTATAAGCATCCGGTATGAGATTTCATTATCTTGTCTGCAGTGTGGCTGAATTCCTTTTTAAATATTCAAAAAAAATATGAAAGAAACTCTAACTGAACATATTAGCTTTTCATTTACATTTACAGCATTCAGCAGACTTTCTTCTCCAGAGTAATTTACACAATGCTTTGTGATCTTCCAAGTAGACAAAACCTTACGTTAGTACAAAATAAGCAACAGCCTAAGAACACGATCCAACCAGAACCTGATTGGTTGTAGGTAGTGATGTAGGTAAAATCAACAAACTGCATCTAATCTGGATTGCAAAAGAAGCAGAAGGTCCTGATGTCCAACTGCACAAGAAGAGAGTTTGTAGTTTGATAGTAGTTGTTGTAAATAGGGGCATCTTCAGGCACACATTACCACATGCACACATAAAAAAATGCCCATGCACCTATGAAACCATTTAAGAAAGCACCAGCTGAGCATCTATCGAACTACACACTCTCCAATTGAGCAGTTGGACATCAGGATCTTCTGCTTCTTTCGTTATCCAGATTAGATGCAGCTTGGTCTTCGCTTAAGACATAATTAGTACACGCACCGAAAGTGCATGATTTAAAACCACAGCACTGAATGAGCTGCCGATGGTTGGCCTGATTGATTTTTCCACTGACAGGATGCCTCTACAGAAACAGCGGGAGTAAGCTGTCATCAATACTCTTATCCCTCCATAACTCTCTCTCATCTTAGTGCCATAATTCCAATATAAAAGATCAGAAAGTAAAAGATATCACAATTACAAACTCATATTTCTGCCCTTAAAGCAAAAGTCTGTCCAATACATGATGCATATTGCTTATAACCAAGAAAATAACTGTTTACTTTGGTAAACTGTAGATTCATGAACAAATTTTATGATCAAATATGGACAAAAAGCTTAAGTCGCACCTGCAGAAAGTGTTTAGAGTATTTTCACAAACATAAGCGAACACACACACATACACACACACACACACACACACACGTTCAATACTAATGCCAAGCTGTTTATAGGGCACTGACGTCTGCATTTGTAATGTCACTGAAGTTTGATCTTTCCACCACTGTGAGTTTAGACAGAACCACAGCTCACTACAAATCACACCCTCAAATGACATCATCATGTTACCCCTTCAACCACAGGCCATCTACTATTTACCCACCTTTCATTCATCTAACCACCCATCATCCATAAACACAATCCACCAATTACCACCACTTATGTGCCCCATAATCAATTCATTTAAAACACCCATCATCTAATTCACTAAGTATTACCACATATTTACCCCAGCATCCAGGTATACAACCCACCAATAACCATCAGTTATTTACTCCAGCATCAATTTACACAATTCACAAATTACCCTGTTCAAACAATTCCCAGCTACTTCAACTTCAATTATAAGTTCATTAGTCCTATTATCCAATCCACCAACACATGTATCATCCATTCTTCTTGATGCACGCTCAACAGCCCAGGGAAGTAAATCGCAGAAAGTTGAATCAGTTCATCACCCATCACTGAAGACTTCTTCAGTCTCAGCAAGTTGGAAAACACAAGTACCGCACAGCACATTTGAGTTATGACAGATACCAGCACTGTTGCAAAACAACAGAACCTGTGATTAGTTTCATATGCAAATTGCCATGGCCATTAATTACAGTGCCTGTTCACATAGGACAGGGGAACAGCTGCAATCACAGCATTGTAAGATGGTAAGCACGAAATTCATTCAATCGACCATTTACACCCTCATCTATCAGCAGAATCCACCAATTACTCCACCATCTATTCACACAATCCACTGTTCATACAGTGATACATACAGTCCATAAGCTCATCCATTGACATTTACCCTAAAATACCCCAGTTCAGTCCATTTTTTGTTTACCTCGTCACTCAACAGCAGCAAAAGAAGATATAAAGTGAGACTGAGACTGGCATACCCAAACTCCATACTTCTAAAGTTAGTTGTTAGTAAAGCTGATGTGTGTGTGTGTAGGTGGGTGTTTGTTTAGTGAAGTCAAGTTTATATATTATTGTGTCACCATCAGAAAACGAACTGATGTTTTTTACCTTATGGGGACAATTACAGAAAGTGTGTGTGTTACCTGTGTAACCTGGGTGACCTTTTCAGAGACGTTCTGTGTCCTGTCTTTAACCTTGCTGGGGGCGATGATCTCAATCTCGGTGGGGGAAGGGGGTCTGAGGCGTTCCGCCCCAAATGACAGCGTGACCTGGGGAATCCGGTTAATGGCTCGATGTCGTATTAAATCTGAATCGGACGTAGAGTTCACATTATTGGGCTTCAGATCTGTAGGATTACAACAACAACAAAAAAGATGTCTCACAGATCTTGGCTGGATGAAGTATCAATTATGTAGAACATTAAGATGTTGTGACATTTGTTTTTGAATAAATGAATGGGCAGAGATTCTTACCCAGCAATTTACAAGGTGTTGAAGAAGCTATGATGTAAATGGTGTGAGTGTATGATAATCTAGACGTATTCTAGACTACTACTCTGAGAGTAACAAACAAGATCTTATTCGAACAATACGATGAAAATCCTGTACTGTTATAAGTCTGTGTAGTTTTAAACCGTACTAATTAAGAGGATGGTCTGATGGACCTGATACTTTGGTTTGTCAAATGCCTAAAATGCACAGCTATACAGTATAAGGAACAAGACGGAAAATCAGCTAGATCAAACAGAAATTCAAAGAGTGAATTAACCAGTTTACTTGGAATTTAAATTCTTCGATGTTCACCGGGTCGTCGTCAACATAAACAAACAAAGCCACAAGCGCAGATTAGTGCAGGAAGCTACAGTTTGTGTTTTTGACTGAATGCACTTAGATCAACAAGCAAACGGTTCCAGTCACTACGAGCTTTTCCTCATCATTCCCAAGCCTTTCAGATTTGTTCTGCCAGAATATTAGAAGTTCCGAAGTTTACGCAACACTACAGTCCGTCACTTCCGACTCAGTGTGAAGGATGGCGTTAATTTATATGTTCCTTTTCAAAACTTGCAACCTGTAAAAATCATACTTGCATGAATACAATCATTCATACACAGACAAACATGCCCAGAATCTAAGCTCAAACCCAGAAAGCAGTAACAGACGCACTTGGACATCCATTAATAGGGCAGCCTGGTCTGACTGAAAATACTGTGTGAAATTTAGGTCGTTTCTGGTCCGTCTGGACCCGAGTACTAAATATACCTCCTTCTTTGACAGTAATCCGTTAATACACATAAATACACATTCAGCAGTAACTGTATCGTTAAGACATGGTAAAACTCACAAAGATTGGAAATCTGTTTAAAAAAGTATTGTGGAGTGATGAATCCAAGGTAGACATTTCTAGTTCCAATCATGAACAGTGTGTTTTTTATATATGGTCATTATGCCATTACTAAAACAGGTAATCTAACGGTTGCACAGTACTGTAAATGAGTCATTTCCAGCACCAACAGCGCTTCAATAGGAACTCTCTTACAAACTCTTATCTTACCGCTGCTTTCGTCCCTGATGGCGGCGATGTCATGCAGTGATGAGGCCCGTCTGAGGCTCTGTAAACTCTCTTTGGAGTGTGTGCGTGACGGGATGAGGGAGCTTGGGGGTCCACCAGGGTCCAATCCAGAGGGAGGGGTGGGGAATGGGTCCTGCTGGATCAGAGCCTGAGTCTCACACTGCACAGAACTTCCCGTACATGCCATGGGTAATGTTTTCAGAGGCACGTCTTCACCTGGCTGCACAAGAAGGAAACAGGGAGAGATGGTTAGGGAGAGGGTTCTAATGAGCAGTCTGATTGTGAAAAGAAACAGATTTTGATTAGACTGATTAGTGTTAAAAATAAAAACGCAAGGATGTACAAAGACTTTTAATCAAACCAATGTTGGCTGTTCAATTTGTGTAACATCACTGCATGTTCTACTCAGTGTCATCACACAGTGACATCACTACGTCATTTTGCAAACATATCAACCTGCCTGTAGGAACTCAGCTCAAGTGAGTCGGCAATGTATTAAGATTTGTTATTACAATAATTTTATATGACCCATACAGATTTCATGGACTGTACTGCCCACTTAGGAAAATGCAGGTCTCAGGTATCATTGCTCAGGTATCATTAAGGGGCCCAAAGTGTGCCAAGAAAATACCCTCTACACCATTACACCACCGGTAGGATGGACTCTGTCAAACCATCCATCTGACCAACCATCTGATTGTCACAGCAGATATCGATACTTACTTTTTTCCCAATCTGTTCTATAACTGTTGTCCAGCTATGGTGAGCCCCTGTGAATTACAGCCTCAGTTGCCTGTTCTGTGCTGACAAAAGTGGCAAGCAGTCTAGTCTTCTGCTGCTGTAGCCCATCTGCTTCAATGTTTGACATGTTTGTTTTGCTATTCTGCATACCTCGGGTGTAGCGAGTGGTTATTTGAGGTACTGATGCCTTTCTATGAGCTCGAACCAGGCTCGCCATTCTCGTCTAACCTCTGGCATTATCAAGGCATTTTGACCCAGAGAACTGCCTTTCCTGAATTTCCTCTTTTTCAGGCAGATATCAAAAGAGGCACCGAAGTTATGCATTGTCGCAAATTCAAAAAGCTTAGCTTGTTATTGCCCAGTTTCATACCGGAGACCTTTTACATCTAAAGCGAATGAGGTAATCGCTACACTACAGACACAGACACAGTCTTGCTCTTACTCAAATTCATGCAGGGAAACAAAGAGCCACCAGAGTTCATGAGTTTGGGGACTTAGAGATGACCGTGCATTTGTAAGTACCAGTGCGCATCTACAGTATGTAAATCTAAATAACATTGATTCAAAACTTAACATCTAATAAGGAAGAAAAAATGTTATGTTGCTAGAAGAGGAGTTGTACCTGTAGAAAATCCACCACGACTCCCTCAAACTGCTCTTTGGTGTAGCTACCATGGCGAATGACCTGTAGTGAGGGCATTTTTAGCCTCAGTTTGCGTTTCTGAGCTAAAAAACAAAACAAAAAAAACAGAAAGCATCAAGCCAGTGTTCATCAATTCAATAAGAAATATTTCAATTTTTTGACAGAAATATCTTTTATCTCTTATTGGCTTAAGACGACAAACCCCTACAGCAACAGGACTCACTTTGTGAACCAGTGTTTTGTGATGTAAACATTATACAAGTGGTGTTGCTGAAATAGCAAGATATTTAGGTTTCCAAACACTTTTATCTTTATAGTAAATATATATGTACATATGTACACTGTGTGCAGTACTCATTAATAATTCTGCAGTACCATTCATAATCATTATCACAAGAGTCAGTCAGGTGCAAATAGAGTTATCTTAACATACACACACTAACACTTGTGTGAATAAACACACACAAAGTTAGACACCTCCTTGTTCAAATAGTGTAAAATAAAGACTGAAACACAACTTTTCTTATTATCTTATGCAAACAAGTTCTGCCAGACTCAGGAGTCAGATCCGGGACATTCAGGAGATTAGAGGAATGGTTCGTTCAGTAAACTACATTTTTGGTAATGGTAAATGTCATCTCTACCATGATGGTTCCAGGAAATTCCGTACCAGGGTCGTTGAACAAAAGCTGAAGCAGGTAAATCAGTGTGGCTCAATGGTAGAGCAACGGTTCATGCGAAGCCATATGGGTTTGTGGAATGCTTTGTGCTGTCTTAAATTAAAAAGCTCCCCAGAAGAAATCCTACTGTCTCAGCTGTAAAACCTTCATAACACACACACACACACACACACACACACACACACACACGTACCTGAGCATATCCAGCTTTGCGTGACTCGCTGTCTAAAGCCCTTTTTGAGAGAGGGGTCGAGCAGTTCCTCGAAATTCAGTATGAACATGATGACCAGTCCCTCCTCATTCTTCACTGGAATCACATCTATCAAACATGGCCGACACTTCCCTAATACAACAGGAAACCAATATTAAGCGAGAGCAAGAAATTAATAAATGTCAATGTGGCCCAACACCTAAACCTTAAATAAGCACTTCAGCTTCTTTTATTACTCAAGATAAAATATAACTCACACTATAAACACAGAAAAAAATGACCCAACAAACGAACGCAAGCTGATCTTGTAACTAGTCTTTGCATCAACCTTGAATCTTTGTCTAAACAGAGGTCTTTTGACTCCATAGCGGAGCTTTAAGTAGGTAAATTAGGAACATGAAGCAGAAAGTTCACAATTTTAAAATACCATCAACATTTTCAAATAACATGGCATCCCGGGATACCATCAACCCAACTAACCCTAGATGGAAAGCTAATAACAATAAATAATAACTAATAATAAGATTTGATAATAAAGATTTGTAACATTAACTGATATTTCATTTGAATATATATAGCTTGATAATTACTTATTCAGGTAATATAAATGAACACATAGATACACAGTAGAATAAATGTTCAAGACTGATAGCGTAGAATTTGGACACTGTTTCAGATCTATTCTATGCTTAATGTAACTCTATACAGTCACGCAAATAAAGCTATAATCAGTGACATGTAGCTTATATAATCATGGTTACTGAATTGATCAAAAAGAAAAAGAGGTCATGAGAGAGAGAGAGAGAGAGAGAGAGAGAGAGAGAGAGAACAGGAAATACTGATATGGGGAGAAAGTTGTTTAACAGATAAAAGCGTGAGAAAGCTGACATGTTATGAAGTAAAAGCCATAAGCTGATGTTAGCAAAATTCCTAATCAAGAGATCTAGCCTGATAAAGAAAGAGACGTGTGTCATAAACGGTACATAAACTAACCACACACACCATTAACTAGCACCATTATGGCCGCTTAAATTCTGCCTGGCATTGGTTTCAATTGTGCTGGAAACTAATTGCTGTGGAATTGTCAGCTGCACAGTCATTCATTCACATATACTGTGGCTGCAAATGATGTATTAGCTCACTCTGACCACTAGGGGTGTGTGATATATATCTATGAAAATATCTGAATTTTGAATTTAGTTTAGCAATGTGTGACCTGACCTTATGGAGTGTGTCACTCACTTTGCAAAAATAGTTAAAACACACCTTAAGAGATCCGGCATTCGCAGCATGTAGCCAGGTAGGCTAACTACGCTTATCATGTGGCTTGACAAATGCACAATCATATCTAGGGCTTACAGTCTATGGTCCAAAAATAGAAAATATTCAGTGAGGGCAATTCCCAGTTAACCTACAATTGCTTGGATTTTAAGGTTGTATCAGTTGCATCAGTCGCTCTGGATAAGGACATCTGCTAAATGGCATAAATGTGAAGTCCTATGAAGTCACATACATTATTAAATAGATTACATGAGATATACTTAATTAAAAAGTAAGCTTTATCTTAATGACTTTGTCCTACTGTAATTCAATATAAGTGTTTAAAACAGCTTTAAGGTATAAACATAGGCACTATGATATCCTCCTGTGTCCGACACTGTGCGACATTGAGGGAGTGATGAGCGTTGGGAATTGAAGAGAAAACAATCCATGGTCGCAGTCATGTTTAAATGGGTTAAATATAGACCACGCTATAATATATAAAGTACATAATAAGCTCCTATGTTTACAAGGTTTGCACCACATTATAAAGGTACTTCAAAGGTACCACCTGTACTGGTCTACAAATTATATCACACCATATAACTAAAATAGTATAAAAAACGTGGAATGCATGAAATTGCATAATGTGAGTCCAGTGGGAGGCCTGTGCAGGATCTCACGCTACAGTAAAAGCTTATTTAAGAAACATTTCCACTAGTTTCGAGGAAAAAAGAAATAACATGTCACATTTTTCTTGGGACACCTGCTTTAACTCAGCGGTGGAATGTACACGGAGCCTCAGAGATGAACAGAGAGAGACAAGAGAAAGGGCAAGTGAGGTGAGGAAAAGAACGAAAAGGAAAGGATGGCTGACTGAGGATGGACAGAGAGATGAAATTAGGAAACGGGTCAGAAGGAACAATAGCAGGGACAGAGGAAATGAAATGACAGATGGACCGAGGGAATGACACAGAACCACAGGGAATGAGAGAGGGACAGATGGAAATATAGAGGGATGAAACAGGGCAGAGGGAATAAGACAAAGCGAGACAGGGGAACAGTAAAGTATAATTATTAGGAAATAAAATCACAAGCAACAACATGATTAGCCTTAACTTCAGGCTTCAACCAGTAATTAAGCACTATAAATATAAATCTCGCCTCCACCCACACACACACACACACACACACACACACACACACACACGCATATACATATATATACAGTGAAGGAAATAATTATTTGATCCCTTGCTGATTTTGTAAGTTTGCCCACATACAAAGATATTAAAAGTCTATAATTTTTAATAGTGCATTTTGCAGAGAGAAACTTAATACTTGGTGGCAAAACCCTTGTTGGCAAGCAAAGCAGTCAGACATTTTTTGTAGTTGATGACGAGGTTTGCGCACATGTCAGGAGGAATTTTGGTCCACTCCTCTTTGCAGATCATCTCTAAATCAAAGATTTTGAGGCTGTCACATGGCAACTGGGATCTTTAGCTCCCTGCATAAGTTTTCTATGGGATTAAGGTCTAGAGACTACCTGGGTCACTCCATGACCTTAATGTGCTTCTTTTCAAATCACTCTTTGTTGCTTTGGCTGTATGTTTTGGGTCATTGTCGTCCTGGAAGACCCAGCCACAACCCATTTGTAATGTCCTGGCGGAGGGAAGGGGGCTGTCACTCAGGTTCATGGCACCATCCATTCTCCCATTGATGCTGTGAAGTAGTCCTTTGCCCTTAGCAGAGAAACACACCCAAAACATAATGTTTCCACCTCCATGATTGACAGTGGGGACATTATTTGGGTCATATTCTTTCCTCCAAACAAGAGTTAATACCAAAGAACTCAATTTTTGTCTCATCTGACCACAGCACCTTCTCCCAGTCACACAATCCAGGTGTTCTTTGGCAACTTCAGGTCTGCACATGTGCCTTCTTGAGCAATTGTGGGCACTACACGATCTATTACGATGTACTGTGTGACCAATGGTTTTCTTGGTGACTGTGGTCCCAGCTGCATTTAAATCATTGACAACACCCCCCCACCACCCCCGTGTAGTTTTAGGTTGATTTCTCAACTTCCTCATGATCAAGGGTACCCGACGACGTAAGATTTTGCATGGAGCCCCAGGTTGACTGACAGGCATTTTGTATTTCTTCCATGTTCTTACAATGGCACCAAAAGTTGTCTCCTTCTCACCCAGCATCTTACTTTAGGTTTTGTAGCCCATTCCAGCCTTGTACAGGTCTATGATCTTGTCCCTGATATTCCTTAGAAAGCTCTTTGGTCTTGCCCATGTTGGAGAGGTTAGAGCCTGAGCCAAGGGATCAAATAATTATTTCCTGCACTGTATAAACACAGCTAGTTTAATGCTTCAAATGCTAAATGTATCAACAGATGAACCTCACAAATAGACATATAATGAACATTTGTATGTTTGTATCTGTGTGTGTATGTGTGTTTGTGCTTATGTTCAGTGGTCAGGGTGTGAGTGGCACAGTCTCTGCAGTCTCGTTGTCATGGTAATGTTATCGATGCACTGCTTCACCACCAAGGAACACCTGTCCACTGTCCAGCTGGCACACACACACACACACACACACACACACACACACACACACACACACACACACACACACACACACACACACAC
>JAYJMA010042471.1:0-11245 GCA_036873895.1 Parotocinclus cabessadecuia
TGGCAGAGGTGGGATTTGAACCCTGGACCTTCTGGTCCAGAGTCCAGTACCTTAACCGCTAGGCTACCACAGGCCTACCACAGGTAGTTGTAGGGTTACTTAGCTTCTCTGGGTTTTTAATCTTGTATTAACATAAATGGTAAGCTGGTGCTTTGGTGGAGTAGCTCTAATATGCTAGCCTACCACCACAGGGTACTGGGTTTAAATGTCCATCTTTTGATGGCTACTTCCGACATTATATGTCATGGCACATGTCAAACTGGTTTCTTGAACATGGCAGTGAATTCACTGTATTTAGTTTAGCCTTCACAGTCACCACATCTTTAACTACACTACAGTACCACAGTAGTTTAACTACCCTTTGAGCTTCATTTATTCATTTGTTTTCTTATCCATGTAATCCTGGATTGGTGCCTAACTGGTGGGAGCCACCCTAGACAGGGCACCAACCTATTGTACACTCACGCTAGTACTCTAAGGGCACTTTAGAAACACCAGTTAACCTAAGAACCATGTCATTGGAATGTGCGTGCGTGCGTGCGTATACTATACATCGATTTATTAAAGTCTTAATCACTTGTAATCTTTCATTTGTTTTTATTTTAATTCATCAGATGCCTTCAGACAGGCAACCACAAGGGCTGAGACACAACACAAGAACTGTGTCCATTTCTAACAAAGCATTCAACTGTTTTTATTGATTTATTTTTTATCCTTCAATACCTCTTTTCAACTTTCATCAGTTATACCCAGGCACAAAGCAAGAGCGGGAACGCTAAGGGGCTGATTCCAGATTTCTTCCAACATTCAGAAACCTTTTAAAAAAGTTGGGATCAGCCTCTTATCGTTCCTGCTCTTGCTTTAGATGAAGTTTCATTATTTAATCTTATTGATCCAACTAGATTTTGTTTTCACATACTTTATTCTTGTTTGTTGGTGTAATTGTGAATTGTCTGTTTCGTTTGTTGAAACTGATTTTTTTTTTTTAGGCTGCTGTCTTGGCCAGGTTTCCTTTGAAAATGACATTACGCTTCAACGGGATCGACCTGGTTAGATTAAGGCTAAAAAAAAACAAGAAAACGCTGTAATTTCTAGACTTTGTGGATCCACCTTGTGCAGCAAGAAACAAACGTTTTATTACGTCTGCCACCCACGCTGACGAAGAATCTCAGACGATATTTGCAATATGTCTCAATATCTAAAACCAGGGTAAACCTGCTTCTCTTATTTAGCATTGCCAAACTATAAGAAGAAAAATACGTCCGTTTCAGGCATTGTTGTGCTCTTTTGTTCTGCAAACTCCATTAAGAGTTATGCCTGTCGTGGATGTCTGGTACATGCGTCCAGACTAAGATTCATTAAGATTGCTGCTAACGTACCACCTTCTCCACCCAAAAGATATGACTGCATTTACCACCCAAGTTTAAGACCTCTGCTGGGTTTTGACTGTGTCTAGGTCAGCAAAAAAACACCTCCAACTTGGGAGGGAGGCAGTTTGGAGGGGGGGGGGGGACTCACTCTCTTAAACAGAGATTAGTTGTACAAGGAAGCAGTTTTGCTTCATGAACCTTATTTACACCATCTCGCTGTGCTTTTGCAAGAGTACCATCGTTGCCTGACGATACTGAAATAATGGTGAAATACCAAGAATTCCAGGCGCAAGTTAAGTCAAGAGTGACTCACGCGTGATGACGCTCAGGTTTTCTTTGGTATAATGGCACTTTCTGGGAATTCTAACATCACCTGTCAGGCTTTTATTGCTCCTGGGATATCCTCTTCCTTCTGACACAGTGTGAACCTGTCTCACAGCTCGCTAATTACTGCACCACAGCGATGTACATTTCCCTGGATCGAGGTTTTTTTTTTTTTTCCAGGCCTGTCCAAATCGCTTCTGTTTTTATTCAAGTCCAAAAATAAGTTGTTAATGTCCGTACTACCTAAAATATTATAAACGAGAAAAAAAGAATCATGCAAAAGTTTGGAAAAATTGAACTACCATAACTAGTCAAACAAGTCAAGCAGGATATTATAGTATATGGAATTAACTCTTTACTCACAAGAGGCGTAAAGTGAAGGCAATATTTTATAGGAAATGAACATTGCTATGCCTGGGAGTGAACTCTGGCTTAGGCTTGCAAAAGTCCTGACATGAAAATTAGTCAATCAAGTTTGTCAAGAACCAAACAATTGGATTACCCAGGAGCTGGTTCATCCAGAGTTTTCTTTAGGATAGCTGATGCTTATTTGCTGTCCGTGCTATAAAGCAAATGAATTGTGACCTTGACACAGCAGTGTCCAGGAGGCCACGTTTGGCAAGCACAACTGACAGTGTGGGATAAATTAAATGACAGGCTAAGGTAGCCGATACCCCATAATCAACTCACCTGCTGAATAAACAAGCCTTAAAAATAGATTCACTCTTAATCTAATATCTATAGTACGTCGTTCTGATGGCTTTGTGATAAGAGCCAGCTGCTGGAAACACCAGTGTCCAGGTAGACCTGGGCTCATATCACATCAGATACTACGCCACCTGCCTCAACAGGTGCTAGCCTCCAAAGCCCGGCTAACAGGGAAGGACTGGGAAGAACTATTTACCCTTTCTAGTAAAAACTAAACAAACTCTGGAAGCAGACAGAAAAATACACCCATCCGCCGACACATTCATTCTCTGGTATGTAAAACCTACTCTTAAAATACTTTAACGCTTAGTTGCTGGGTTCATCTTTTTTGGGTCAGGTAGTACACAAATTAGGTTCCTAACTACACTGCTAACAAAAAAATAGAGGATATATGAATTTTTCTAAGCAGTTTAACAACCTAGCATGGACAGTATGGCGTACATGTGGAACTTGCTCTTTACAGGTATGCAAAGTTGAATGTATGCGCTGCATTCTGTGCAACAGGATGCTGACCAAAATGGACGCTGACCTGACATTACCATAGTCACAGTGTAGGTTAGATGCAATAACATGCATTAAAACGTATTAGGATAACGTTTCATACTGGACGGTACATTATAGTAGCTTTTATCTATGCATGCTTTATAAGTCCTGACAACGTTACCCTGTTGTTTTCTGCCTCCCATTCTCTATTCTATACGCAGGTGTCGCGAGGTTCTTTGTACTTGTTTTCTGTCATTCAGATCTGAATTACATGCATAGAAGGCAGATATTTGTTCCTGTTTAATATTCTTCTTTACATTCTGTAATACTTCTGACATTAAAGCAAACGGACATTGATTGTGTTTTGGGATTGATGACACGGCTGTATTTTAGTTGTTAGCCAATCTGGTAAAATGCCATTTTTTTGTTTTGTTTTTGTTAGTCTTGCAACGATGGATCTTAAAAGTGTAAATATTTGGCATGAGCGGTGTGTCAGCGTGTCATGCCCCACTCTTAAACTTTGAAGCACGTGCTTTTTGTAGATTGTAAATATGACCCTTATTAAAAGGAATAGGACACAAGGGCAGAGAATGAAACCTTCTAGAATGCCCTCTTCCTATTAATGGCTCAGTATGACTGTGCCCTCTGCTATGACTGGCTGAAAATTTCGACCGGGTGTGCCAAACGGTCATTGTTACCCTTCAGAAATTTTCAGGAAGTGGAAACTAGGAAGTACTGTCAAAGACTGGAAGCAAAGCTGAGCTACTCACTGCATGCTTCCCTGTAGTACTGACCATTTGTGACACTGAGATTTTTTTTCCTCAGGTTAACCAATAAGCCTGCAACAGCCTTTAATACAATTTACCAATATTTTATATTCTTTTCATGGCGACTTATTACGAGAAAGTGGTGGACGGCACATTGGGTGGTTTCTCAGCCGTTCTGTTTATATACCTGTGGTAAATTTGATTTCAGGGACCTGCTTTTACTCTCACTGCTTCAGGAAAAGTGATTCGGTGATGAAAACAATGTTTCCATGGCACCAACCAAGAGTCGGTACTAAATCCGCTGATTCACTCCAGTGGAATGTTCTTGTGTTCAGGAGACTTAATCGGGATCTAGACATATTTTTATGAGTCTACTGAAAACGTTTGCATTGTTTACATGCCAAGTGTGGCCAAACTATTCGAGTCTAGGGGTTTTAAACAGTGTGTCGACCATAACCAAATACAATCTGTATGCCTCATGCGCTCTCATTTCAAATTATTGGATGTTGTGGTTGCACAGTGGTGATGCAGTGGTTAAGGTACTGGACTAAGGACCAGCACTGCCAAGATGTCAGGGTAGGGCCCTTGACTCGCAAAGGTTTGGGCTGTTCCCTGTACAACTATCAGTTCTTGACCAACAGTCTCTTTAAGGGCCTTACTTTGTGCGTTGGGGACAGGACCGTTCCCAGGAACTAACTGCCAGATGGAGTGACAGTGACAGTGGTGTCACTCACATAGCTGCACTTAGCGATGTACAGTCGTTTATGTTGGAACTGGAATCCTATAGCTTAGTGCATTTTAGATTTACATTCCTGCTTTTTATCACTCCTATACTGTAACACTTTGGTTTTAGTTAAAAGCACCTAATCATTATCTAAATAGTGAACACCTATAATAAAATGAAGGTTATAATGTTTAGCTCAGTATTTGGTTTCAACCTAGCAGCTTTAAATTAAAGCAATAACATGCTAAACACATTTTGAGCACAACTTTAGTTTATTCCAGAATTACTAAATTCACCAGAGATGTGGCAGTTCGCACCTGTTCAAAACTGTGTAGAAGCCACATACAATAGCAAATTGCTTTGTAGCTTAACAAAAAAATTAAGCGCATACACTTTTTTCATAATTAATGTTCCATCACAATGTGATGATACATTTTTCGAACCTTTTTTTTTTTTTTTTTTTTTTTTTGCATCTGAAGGGAAACTTTTAAGTGATTTAGCTGAATCAGGAAAAACAAATTTAAATGTCAGATGTAAATGTTCTTAATGACTCTGAGACAGTACACCCAGTCAGGAGGTAGCTGATGATACGCCAGCTTATTGCCGTCCAGGCGTAGTACCTTCATGCGTGAATACGAGGTTGGACCCAGTGTCCTGCAGAGCCTGCTCAAGTGAAATTCTGGAAGAAATGACAAAAATGATCATAGAAAGGTTAAACGAGGTTAATAACCAAGAAAAGACTGTTTAGTTCAAGACTGCAAATAGCTTTGATCAAGTCAAGTTGGCGTAAAGGGAATTTATATATGCCTCTATCAAAAGGGTAATGTTTTATAAAGTATTGAGAGACTATTCCTAATAGTTTAGTTACCAAATATGAAACGGAATAAACTGACCAAGACGGACCCAGTTCTGGTCCGGTTGAAAATACTAGCAGGTCCAAGTCGAGACTGGATCTCAGCATTGGAATTTTAAACTATATACCGTCTGTTTGGCTGTTCTTTACTTACTAATATGGTTTTAGCAAGTGTGATGACATTCTGCAGTTATTGTTGCAGTACGTGACAATGTCATCTGATACACTTACCAAATAGGTGCAATTTTACTGATTCTCACGATGTGTCAGCTTTCCACCCCTGCTTCAATGAAAAGGGACTATACGTGGCCAAAGCAAATGTCATTTGGGTGGTGGCAGAGCATTCTCAACTCACAAATAACAATGACATGGTTGTGACATGGTGTTTGTGCTGGTATGTAAGCGTTAGGAACAGCTTTACTAGGCTTTTAAACATAATATTAACTCACCGGGTACACTATTAAACCCAGCTACCTTCTTGGTCTTCCCGAAGACCTTCATCAGTGTCAGTTTTTACCCACGGGATTGATATTGGCTTCATAATTGCATGACTAGCCAAGTGTCTGGCTTTCCCTAATAAAATGTCCAGTGAGTGTATATTTTAAGCATTCCCAAGCTGTTATCATGTTGTGCCACATAACATTTGCAAATATATACTCTTAAAGAAGCCGAGTTCACCAGACTGATTTAAAAGCATTGCAGGTTTTTTGGCGCGACCATTTCTGGCGTGGTTATCATTACGAAGAAAGCCATACTCCAGTAGGAATTTACCTCTGATTGCCAAGAACGGTTTAGTTCATGTGCCTTTGTACATTGAAAGATGACATCTGCTATGGTGTGGAGACTATCTGAAAGTCCAGGTGGTGCGTGCAAAAGGCCATTGCGTTGAGATTTGGTCAGGTTGATCAATGAATCCAGATGGAAATATTTGTGAAAAATAAGAAACCCTTGTTTGAACTGATACAGATTTTTACGGTGAAGGTCAAATTTTTTGGTTCGTCTGTTTCAGGACCTCCACCTGACTTGATGATATCTGTTAATTTAATTCCTGTTTTATTTTTTAATTTAATAAGTAGTTGAATGGTCGTATGAGATGGGAAACGATGATTATTTTGGTTGCATTACTAAACGTTAAAAATAGTATGGTGCTGTGGCTTTCTTATCCAATTTCAGTAAGCTCCTGAGCAAACGAGGAAGGGAAGAGAACAGAGAGTCCTTTTTGGCATGGATGGATTCCTCCTGGAGTGTTTCCAGATGTTTCCAGATGTTTCTCTACCTCCTGTTCCTCCCACTTCATCTTATAACCCACTTTTCCTCCCATGCCACTTTATTTGTCTCTCTAGGCTTCTCAGCTCTGTCCTGTGACTGTGACACACGTTGGAGACCTTTGCCTTCAGTGATTTTCCAGCCCTTTTTTTGGTCCTTGAATGTTGATGCTATCCTGCCAATGATTATGTCATAGGTCTAAGAACTTTGTTGCTGATTTCCAGCATGCAAACATTACAATTGCCTTCAGACTTCAGGCAGCGCAACTCTCTTACACTGCATGATCTGGCTGGCTTACAGCTATGACATCAGAGGCACTATAAAACCTCGTATAGTGCACATTTGAAGTTATAATCTCACAAAGCTGATTTATAGTCAAGCTACCAGGTACTTTGATATGATGATGCAGGGACTTTCCATCACACATCACACTAAACTCTTTTAAGATTTGACATGGAGTCTCCTCTGTGTTTCACTTGCTTATGAGCTTTGTCTCAGATGTTCTATTAAAATCCCCTTGGAGAAATATTTTGAGACAAAAATGTAGACCTACAGTGTTGCTGGAAGGTTTGTGAATCTGGTAGGGCTGTCTTTATTTCTGCATTAATTTAATATGACCTAAAACAACATCAGATTTTTTACACTAGTTATAAAAGCTGATAAAGAAAAACTTCTTAAACAAAAGAAACAAAAACAGTACATCTGTATTAGTAAGCATTTATATATTAAGGACATAATGAGATGTAATTTATCCTATACTTATTATCCTTATCCTATCTGTGAAAAACGTTGGTACAATGTCATGGTTGCCTGTTATCTTCGGTGGGACAACTTGTCAGCATGGACAGAACAATGAATTCTGAATTATTTCCTAAAATATCAGGACATCTGTCCATGAACTGAATATCAAGAGGGTTATGATTTTAAGACAGTTGCTGTAACAAAAATGGTTAAAGGGGAATAAAATTAATATTTTGCAATGGTCAAGTCAATGTCCTGTCCCTGAACCAATGGAAAAGTTGTGGATTTGTGGAAAGAATCTCACCCACATCCAGGAATGGTGTAAAATCCCCCCCCCCCCCGAGCCCGTTTTTGAGTCAATGAAAGCGATTGGTCGCAATAATTACTGAACAAGGAGCTTACTTATGATAATCACTCACATATATGTAATAATGAATTATTTGTCTCGTAAAAAATATGAACTAATGTAATATATTAATCACGTTGGTCTAACTGGGTCTCTTTGTCTAATATTAGGACTTCTGATTATGTTTTTTTCATATTTATATATGCTATATTTATGCAGAAATATAGAACTTTCTGAAGGGTTCACAGACTTTCAAGCACGGCTGCACATGTGAGATCAAAGGAGCCAAACTGAGGTTTTTTTTTTTTTGTTGTTTTTTTTTTTTTTCCTGAAAGTCCACTCTGTGGGTTTGAACCAAGGATCTCAGGAATTGCTATTAGCATAAGCATGCTAAGCTAATGAGAACGAAGACAGCAGATTTGATTAAAACGTGACACAAAAAAAAAACTGAAGGCAAAAATAAAGGTCTTCCTTCATTTACTTCTGTCTAGAATAAACCAAAGAGATATTAAGGAGAAACATATAAACATTGTTTTATTTTAATTACAAATTCCTTGTTCCTGTACTTTCTTGTTGTCTTCTAATAAAGAGAGTTAGAAATAATTATACATGGCCATTATACCTTTGCTAAAACAGCGGTGCAGTATATTGATTGGTGGCCTAAGACTTTTGCACAGCCTTCAACTGAAGGTAAAACGATATAATCTGTATTCACGAGGTATGCTATTATTCTAACTGCGATACCGAACAGATTCTGAACTTTTAACAGTTTTACACATTGTCAACTTGTACAGAGGAAAAATGTAAAAGACTTAATTTTCAAAGCAATGTTAGTATTACACATAGTTAAAAAAAAATGAGGCAGAAACAAGGTAGCCATGCTGGCTAATGAAGTGTTTACCACCAATGTTTTATACAAAATGTTTAATCTTTTCTGTGTTAGAATATAATCAGCTAACAAACCAGAGTAACTCAAAATAACATTAGCTGGGAACCTCAGTGTATTTATGGGTACTCCCCGATTTATGTATACAGTGAGGAAAATATGAACGTCTTTTTACTCTAACAATTCTGACTTTGGATGGTCCATATGGTCCACCAAACTCAAAATGGATATTCCACTGCTGTTTCTGCTCACCTTAGTCAGATGGCTGCTGCCTGAATGCCATTTGGCAGATGCCCTTACGCAGAGCGACTGGCAACTCGTACGGTCTTACAATTCAAGCAATCAAGGGTTAAGGACCTTTTTTAAAGACCCAACGGTGGCAGCTTTGGCGGAAGTGAGATCTGAACCCTGGACCAGAGATCCAGAATCCAGTACCTTAACCACTAGCAGGAGAGTATCATACTGCATTTTGCTTGTCTGAAGAGGAATCGAAATTCAAAATTTGGTCTCTGCTGATTGTGGACTTATGTGTTGGATTTATGCGTTGGATTCCCATTCCATGAATTAAAAAAACCGTGAATTGAACCATCGAGAAATGGGGAATATCTGTAGAGAAAATCTTACTTACAAGCTTACTAACAAACTAATGTGGCTCAGAGAGGGGGTCAAACATATATTTTTGGGTTTTGCCATTTACCCTATATCCACTATAGCCAAATTCTACCCAAATGCACCTTAAGATTCCTTTTCATTCATATGATATGTAAGAAATATATGTAATAAATTACGTTATCTCACCTCTGATGTGGTTGACCTCTAAGTACAGATACTGGAGTGTGGTGGGGACGAATGGGATTTCAGTCAGTTGGTTAAAGGAGAGGTCCAGTTCCACTAGAGAGGTCACATTGAATGCACCAGGGGAAAGCCCATCGCTTTTCAGCTGGTTGTGGCTGAGTCGCAAATAGCGGAGACCACTGAAGCCTTGGAGGCTGTCCCCAGACATGCCAGTCAGTATGTTCCCAGAGAGGTAGAGCTGCTGAACAGATGGAGGCAGATGCTTGGGGAAAGTATCCAGGAGATTGTGACTAAGATCCAGCAGGTTAAGGATGGAAAGGCCTGGTGATGAACATGACAACGAGACACAACAGAATGACTCTAGTGTTTACTAAACGAAAATGATGACGTCTTTATGGGTTCTTCAGTTTTTCCAGTGTTTTCTTTTTTTTTCCGGAGAGTTGGGTTACAGTTAGACACTTTGTTTAACCTTGATTACGAGAAAAAGCAAATGCTCTTAAAAACTACAGTTAAAAACGTACCTTTGAAGTCAGCTTCTCCGACCGTTTTTAGACGGTTGCCTTTAAGTAGAAGCAGCGTTAGATTTGGCATGTTCTTGAAAGATCCAGGAGCAATATTTTCAATGTGATTATATTCCAGTCTTAGCTGTTTGAGACCATCTGGCAGCCCCGCTGGCACCTCAGTCAGGTTGTTATGGTTCATGAAGAGGTTCACCAACTGGGTCAGATTGGACAGCAACCTAGCGTCAAGTCTCTCACTGAGCAGCTGGTTGTGATCCAGGAAGAGCCAACGTAGCTTGCTAACATTGGTGAATGCTTCAGAGTCAAAGCCAGTTAGCATGTTGCCTTGAAGAAAGAGGTACTCGGTCCTGAAGGAAAGGCCTTGAGGAATCTGAACCAGGCCTCTTTTGTCACAGTACAGAGCCGTGGGCCATTGGATTGGACAGGTGCAATCTGTTGGGCATCTATCGGCGTTGACCATACGGGACCATCTTGAGTCCATGCGATTTCTCAGGGACAGAACAGAGGGCTCTCCCAGAAAAGGGTCAATCCATAAAGGAAAGCCACCGTAATCTGTGTCAACAGTTAGGGCCCACATCTGCCCAAACACACACAGCATTACAAGCAGTGGCCTGATGTCCATGGATGTGTGTCTAAGATAAACAGAACAGGCTGTAATGACAGACTGTATCTCACATTGTGATATGGTTTATTATTAATGGCTACCCTTTACAACATATAAAGCGTGGGAAGCATTATTTTTTTCTCAAACAGAGACTTCCACACATGTCATCTGGCAGATCTAATTGGCGGTGGCTTTTGCAGTATAGTACACATATTTCAAGTCATACTAATTAATTATTAAAACACCACAAAAGCCCCATTTTGCATGCATTATGATAAAAGGTTTGTTGTTGTTTCCTTAGTCAAACGGTGTTCATTTACATAAATAGTAAGTCATTTCCTTGGAAATTACTGCAAAACTACTATTTTCTCATAGGCTGGTAAGAAACAGCCTGACAGCACAATATATAATCATATTTTTTCACATGCAGCAAAAGGCATACCTGTCTTTCCACAGTGGGGAGGAGGTTTTTCTCTGCATAGCTCCTAGACTGTGTAGCTTCCTTTTTAAAGCGACTTCCACAGGCTGCTGCAAGACGTTTATGAAGGCACCTGCTGAGTTTACTCAGCCACGGAAGCATTCCTCATAGTTTTTTTTTTTTTGCCAAGTGCCCAGAGTCCTTCAGGACTGATATTCCATACCCTTTCATTTCTTCTCTCCTCTGACCAGTCTTGACTGCTTGTGTATACAATTTAGCCACCTTCAATTTTACTAAAACAGTTAATCAGGGATCCATTAAAAGCAACATTGATTTTTTTTGGTCTGTAAGCTTTTTTTCTGCAAGCCTTTGGTAAATCAAAATCCGAGCACCTAAAAAGTGTCTTAAAGCCGCACTTAAAGCAAAGGGATACTAACAG
>JAYJMA010042482.1:0-11244 GCA_036873895.1 Parotocinclus cabessadecuia
CATCATGTCCAGAGGTTGGCTTTTAAAAATAGATTTAAGAGTGCTGCCAGCACTGTTGCAGATGTTAAAGGGTTGGGGATCAGCCTGACCATATCAAAATGGTCTGCATGACTGTCATCCCAGAAGGAATATTCTAAAGATAATGCACAGGAAAGCCTACAAACAGTATTCTGAATACAAGCAGACCAAGGGCATGGATTACTGGAATCATGTCCTGTCATCTGTTGAGACCAAGATACATTTATTTCTTTCAGATGGTGTCTAGCATGTGTGGCAGCAACCAGTTTAGCTGAGCAAAGTAAAGTGTATCTTGCCTACAGTCAAACACGGTGGTGGGAATGTCATGGTTTGGGGCTGCATGAGTGCTGCAGGCTGTAGGGAGCTACATTTTATTGAGGGAACCATGAATGTCAACATGTACTGTGACATCCTGAGGCAGAGCATGATCCCCTCCCTTCAGAAACTGGGCCAGAGGGCTGTATTCAAACATGATAACAACCCCAAACACCTCCAAGATGACCACTGCCTTGCTAAAGAAATTGAGGGTAAAGATGCTGGACTGGCCAAGCATGTCTATAGAACTAAATCCTATAGAGCATCTCTGGAGAATTCTCAAGCATTTAGCAGTAGTACAGCGCCTACGGTCTTATTTCCCATAACTAAGCATGACACAGTCAATACCTAATATTATAGAATAAGGAAAGGCTCTTGAGAGAAGTAATGAAAAGAGTATTGTTTTGGCATACAGGTACAGGTAGGAAATAAGTTGATACTGACTTATTATTGACTTATTACTGAATAACTCTTGAGTGTCATGGCCCAAAGTATAGTTTGCCGAGGTTAATATCTAATACGCAGCTGCTCTTCAGGTTTTATTGACTGACCATTCACATGAAGCTCATCTTATGGCAGTTGTTCCTCTAAATGATATTCCCTTTCCACTAAATCAAAGAGCACAGGGAAAAGAGAGTCTTGTTGAAAAGGAAGATTGATGTAGAAAATATTACAGAGTCTAGAGACAACTGGCTGTCATTTGTCTCTGGGTCTGGCAAGAAATCTCTGCCGTGTTAGAAGTCTGCTTTGAGAAGCCTCTGCCATGGCTTTTAGCTCATTTATCCTCAGCCAAACAGCATTGATTATGCAATGCAGAAAATATATCAGGAGATTCTAACATAGGTTAACAAGAGAAATGGCTGATCTAGTCATTTCTGCAAACTTTTCTAAGAAAAATCATAATTCAATGGACTTCAGGCATCCACAATAGCCTTCAAAAAGGGTTATTGTGGATTATTACAGGAAAACGAGTTTTATTATTGTAAAATAAAGCTCTTTGGGGGTTGTATTGACTCTGTATATCAATCATGCCTACTTTGGAAACATTTAAGGTGTCTCAAAGGCAGTGTCAGGGGGTTGTGACTCTGTATGTGATCTAGCTCTTAGCTGCAAAAACAGTCTGTATTTTGCTTAGTGGGTTGACAGCTTGTCCCTGGACAGTACAATGCAGTATCTTAATCTATGTGTAGTCAATGTGTCTGTATTCGATTGAATAGTGATACCTATGACAGTAATTAGGCCTACTTAATTAGCCATTAATTGATTAGTTAATTACTAAAAGTCACACATTAGTTTTAACTATACATAAAAATGGACTCACAGGACTGTTAATAAACACCAGGCAAAATTGATTTTCAAGCGTATATAATGGTGACGTGAAATTGGAAAGTTTCTGGATATTGAGGACAAAAGTCCTTTCATATCTTTTCGCCAGCTGTTGGAGTCTGTACCTTCTCATCCCCTCACCCATTCTTAGATCTCCCTTCCCTTAGTAATATAGGGCAAGTGATGTGTTCTAATTTTTCACCAGCTTCAAATTTCCACAACTTGAACTCCACCACTTATATAGTACTGTGCAAAAGTCTTAGGCCACCATTAAATTAGACATACTATTGTTTTAGCAATGGTATTGTAGCACAGGAAATGAAGAAGAAGAACTATCAGGCCTGATAATTTGCTCACAGCACTCTTGACTGACAGATCCACACAGCACAGACACAATTACCAGAACTCGTTAGAGCTATATACCACCAACGCTCAATCATATAGCGCATTTACACAGCATTCACCAATATGGTTATACATTGCTACTGTAAGCCACTAAATGCACTGGAAACACACTATGCTTTTTTATTGACACAATAATGGCACTAAGCACAAAACAATTACTTACAAACTATACTACACGCGTACACATTAAGAAATTCTCATAATGTGCAACTGCGCTGCACACTGGGACCATGGGCACACCTACCACTGGGCTCACAAATGCTTTAGTATAATGATCATATACAATTATTTCTAAGTCTCTTTTTGCTGTATTAACACACACACACACACACACACACACACAAACAGCTTCGTGTTTAGTGTAATATCCACTTACCTTGCGCAATAGCAGCATCTTGCAGCCTCATTGGGATGCCAAGTTTGATCAGGAACATTTTATGTGGAAATGTAGCAGCCAAGAAATCAGTTTTTCGTAATTAGTGCTGTTATTTTTGTATCCACTCTTCCATCCTTAATTTTCCTTACTAATAGAGGGAAAGGGATGTGTTCTCATATTTCACCGACTTCAAGTTTCCAAAACTTGGGAGTATATCTTTTCTTAGAGTCTTCCTTGGTACATCATTAGACAAAAGCCCAAACTCTTTTATCCAAACCCTCTCTATAATACATGGGGTAATTTAATACTCCAACCTACTATGTGAATGGTCTGATAAAAAGTATAGCAGGCAGCAAATGAAACCTGAGAAATTACAGTGTATGTGTGTATCAGTTTAATGTGTAGATTGAGTTGGTAAGAAAGTGGTAAGAAGTGGTAAGAAACCCACAGTGGGTAAATTAATATAAACTAAGCTGAATCTAGTTGTGAGTTTGAATCCTCGCTACACCAAGCTACCACTGTTGGGTCATTGAGCCAAAAGCTCAAGTAACTCTACTTTACACATAAAATACTTCCTAGCTACAGCTTGCATTTTTCTTCATCTTTTAGCTCCAGGTCCCAGGTTGGTACTCTTAATATTCAGACAAGAAAGTACAGGTACCATATGGTACCAAAATGTTTGGACAACTGAAGACGAATGAGAACTTTGCCTTATGACTGCACTGTGCCATACTATCCAGTGCAACAATTCATATAATTTTCACATTCACATGCCTCCTGCGTTGCTCCCTGTATTCAAGTGCAAGTATTACATTCTTGACAGCTCAGACACTTTAAAGCACTGTGGCAACGAAGGAGAAGCAGGGACACCAGGATTCTTGCTTGTAATGAAGCTTTATTTAGAACCTGCCTAACTGCACTAACTTTATAGCTAAAACTGCTGCAAGACTTATATAAAGCAGAAGAAATAAGGCAGCTAATTTAAATTGTGGGACTGTGTTAGCCTAGTGGTTAAGGCACTGGACTCTGGACCAGAAGCTCCAGGGTTCAAATCCCAGCTGTGCCACAGTTGGGTCCTTGAGCAAGACCCTTAACCCACAATTGCTTGGATTGTAAGACTATATGAGTTGTACGTCGCTCTGGATAAGAGCGTCTGCTAAATGCCTTAAATGTAAATGTAAATTACCTTACAAGGTCAGAACAGAGCCCTCAAAAATGTGTAAACTATTCAAACTCACTATTAAAAATGTCTGAAACATATAACTCATAAAACATAACAAGCATGTAATGAACATAACACTGACATGCTAGATCTGCAGTGTGTGCTGAGGATACCACAAACACTTATGCCAGCTGGGTAGGCTGCCAAGACTATATAACCTCCCCTACAACCCCCTTAAAATGTCTCTGCTGACTGCTGCCCCCTGCAGCAGCCACACTATGACAAAACAAAAACACGACACATAAAATGAATGCCATATCTCTCTAGCAGTCTGCTAGATAGTGCACATTGCTCCAATGTGCTTTACCAAGGCATACTTCTACTTAGTCCAATTTAGGGTCAGGCGGTACCTGTGGGCCATAACCTTCCTCCACCCCTCAGACATATATTGTTTAATAATGTACAGACCCTCACAGTCACTCTGAAGATTGGAGCAATAGCCTTTACACCTTTGTGTAATTTTACGAACTGTAAGCAACACACTGTAATGCTGCCTTAACACCAAACAGTAGAAACACATAAACAGGTTTTTTGGCCTCCTTTCTTTCTTGCCTGCAAATTTCTCAGTTATTTTCTGGTTAAAAGTCATCAGCTTCTTTAAGTCTTGTACCTCTGTCACTATGTCATGGTCCAAACGGTTTGATCCCAGCACTCTGAAACAGCAAACATGGAAAGCAAAAATGGCATTACTATATTTATATAGCCTCCAGTTAGCCACCAGCATTTGTCATAACAAGAGCTGGAGAAATGTAAGCTGGGTGTAAGCTCATTCTACTCCTGCTGAATTTATACATTTGGTTGAGCTGATGCTCCGTTATCCTCTTTTTTCATCAAGGAAATGATTTGTGAAAGGGGTTTTTGTTAAGGATAATATCATATTTTCCTGCATTAGGAATCAATTCTGTGAACAACTAAAACATAAATGGTTTAACTTAAACAGAGTTAGAAATCCCACAGTCTCCTGGTCAGCTAATGAGCTGTTCTAGACCAGTCACATAAGAGGAAAAAGTTTAAACAATAGCTGATAGGCACCTGTTAACAATAGGTGTGACTGGGTTAAGCCAGTAAATTCTAAGCTTGTCAATGAGAGACCAGCCTCAAGTCACATGCTTCGCAAAATAAAAAAAAATTAAGTAAAAAAAAAATTTCATAGTTATTTTGCAATATATAATGAACTTATTTTTAACTTCCTTGTATTACTTATATATCATTCAACATGTAACTTGCCCCAGCTTGGTGACTACCTTTACACACCAATAATCTACCCAAATGTAAGACTTACTGTCTTTTAGTCACCATCATATTCACTACAGTAGAAATATGTGATCTGTAATAATTAATAAGACCTAGTGCTCACGTTGCCTAGATACACCCAAAGAGCTCAAGATATCCTCAGACTCTTGGGTGATTTTTTTTATAACATCATTCCTTTGAATTTAAATTACCTCAATAACCCACAAGTCCCATGGGAATTGCTGTATTATTATGTTGTTATTGACCGCTTACACACACAAGTATCAGTAATTAGTGAAAATGAGGGTATGATTGCTTAATGAATTCCTACACATGACCCAAACGAAGTCTGAATGTGCGTGTGTGCTTGTTTATGTTGAACATAGTGTTAATAATAACCATATTCTCTTATACAGCTTAACAAATACTCATTCAGAAGCATAGCAGATACCGACGTGGAATGCATTACTGTAGCAAAGAGAATGTAATAAGCACCTTCTAATTCAGCCTGTCACATTCTTATACTACGTGTCCACTTGCTAGGCTTTACCTCGCCACATCGTGTTAATTTCAATATACAGAGCAGGATGCATGCAGCATGGCAAAACCTGCTTCAAGTTCAGAAAACCTTATCTTTATTCAAAGCAGTGCATCCATTACATTATATATGCCTAAACTAGTAAAGGAGATGAGCGATAGTAGATCAGAGAAGCCTAGATTTACCTTAAATATAAAGTCACCCACAACCAAAAACATTTATTTGGGATGATCAGAGAAAGAATGTGTCTCATTTTGAAAAAAAAAAAATGCAAATGAGCAAGTACAATTATTATGCATCAGAAACTTGAATTTCATATCAGCTAGGGAAATGCTCAGCAATTGTGGTGCAGCTAGCAATTTAGATTAATGAAATTAATGAATTAATTAAAACCATACCTCTGCAGGTCAAAGCCTTGGAGGCGCAAGTGTTAGCTACATTCTAAATGTATACAGGTATGGGCGGTTTAACTGTACCAAGTAATATATATGTACCAATTAACTATATTCTATGCAAAATTGCACTTTATGCAATCTGGGGGTTTTAAACATTGGAAATGGTTATGGGATTAACTTAATACTGGCCCATTAATGAGTATATGGTTCAGATACTGCACTTATGGTTTGTTTTGTTTTATTTATTTAGTATGTTTTGTTTTTGCATATATGTATTTTCTATTTTATTATAATCATTTTTGATCATTTTTGGTCTAAAACTGCACAAAGCTCAAATGTCCTGCAGAAACAGTGAGAGGCTGTGATAAAGTGAGTCTCTGTCTATCATTAAAACTATTATTATGATGAATATATTAAAGGGCAGGAACAACCCTAGACAGGGTATTATAGGGCACAAAAACAGTCACACACTAAGGGCCACTTTAGTGACACCAATTAACCTAACACGCATGTCTTTGGATTGGGAAGGAAACCGGATTACCCAGAGTAAACCCACACAGACACCAGGAGGACATACAGACTCCACACAGAAAGGATCCAGGTCGCCCCACCCTAGGATTAAACCTGGGACCTTCTTGCTGTGAGGCAACCGAGCCACCATGCTGCCATAGTTCAATTTAGAATATGAAATAGGTGTAAGCTAATGTTTAACATAAATACTCTGCTCGCAAAAAAATATGGGATATTTAATTATGGGATAATGTAAAATTCTAATCTGATTTTAGATTTTTGTGAGCAGTATACTAAGCTCAAAATCACCTCTATGGCCATACAAGGTAAAAATACTGGTGATTTTATGTAAATTGGCCCACATGCTATCAGTTTAAAATCTGCATGCATTTAGTCAGAATCCGTAGAACTTTAGAGTTTGTTTTGTCCAATTACTTATGAATGTTTGCAGGTCCTCTGGTTCAGAAGTAAGAGCCTGCTGCTGAACACAGCAGTTACTGGATTTGTCACGTGAATGTCAGGTAATGTGGTTACACTGTGGTTGTACTTTTCCAGGGAACTCAAAATTTTGGGTTAAAATTTGACCAAGATAAGATAAAACATGATGCTTTTTGGTGTGTAGCATAAAATAACAATCTTGCAACAATATGTTTATTTTTAAGTTACTATCTGATCTGTAGTCATGAATCTAGCTCCACTTTTGCTTAAATGTCAGCATTAAGGCTTTGTCTGCTAGTCTTTTTGATGGTGTTAGAGTGACTCAGTGGTCTCTGGATTACTAATCAGAAGGATCAAGTTCTGGCTTCACCAGGGTGCCACTGTTGGACCAGTGAGTAAGGCCCTTAATATTCATCTGTTCAGCTCAACCGTAAGTGACATTAGGTAGGCAAAGGTGTCTGTCACATAATGTGAAAAAAAATGTTTTGCTGCCATAACAGAACAGAAAATAGGACTTGTCTAGGAATGTTATATAATATCGGGCTGATCTCCATAATTATGAATTTTGCCCTATACAGCTGGACAAGCACACAAAACAATAGATCAATTGTCTCAATAGTTGTGGTTTCCCATCTAAATAAAAGTTCTTAATTATCTGAATTATTCATTAACATCCTGGCTGTCAGATTCACATCAATTAGTTATTGTACAGTATATACAATGCAAGAGTGACTGACAGCCACAAACAACCGCAATTATCTATGAAATAGATTGCAAAAAATTTTAATGCTTCATCCCATATACTGTATCTAATGTTTGTATCAACAAAAGTTGATTTTTTTGTTGTTTACTCTGAAGCGCCACAAAGGAATGACCAAAGGAATTTGATCTAGAAATGGAATTCAGATGGCTTAAGCTATGAAATAGTTTTGTTTAGAAGTGTAGTGAGAAATTCTTCCATTGCAGTGCTGTCTCAGAGTGCCATTATTTGCTCTGTTAACATTTCACAAGACATCTTAAACCTCTGTTTGAACTTTTTAAGCCATGTTTGGCAGGCATCGCCTATATGCCACAGCTGTCTGCAACCTGCCGTCTGTCATCCTGTGGAATTTGGGTCTGGTAATCAGCAGAGAAAAATGGAAAGTGACAGTTTTGGTGCAGTAGCGACAGCCAGGAAAGACTTTCACATACTTAGACACTTATCAGACTGGGGCCCATGGAGGCAGGAGTTAATGAAGGCTGCATGATGTTTACTCACTTAACTGTGATGGGATCAGAAAGACAGGTGACTGCATAACAGAAGAATTTTCTATTTAAGAGTGCGCCCAAGAGCACAAAATATGCTTATTTGCATATCTGTTGGACTAAAAACACAGCTGATGCCTATTCGACTTTCAAACCCAAACTAGTTTATTTAACTATAAAAGCTATAAGAATAAAATACTGGATGTCGTGTAAAAGAAATTAAAGCCACAAGCCATTTTAATGTTTCTCTGCTCATTAGTGATATTTCTCTAATTCATGTAAAGTTGTTTATCGTATTTTAAAGGGGTTGTGTTGACGCAGTGGCTAATGTGCTGGGGTACAGGAGTTCAAACTCTGGTTTAACCAGGCTGCTACTGTTTGGCCAATATGGTAGACGTGTCGTATAGACTTCACTGAGTTCATAAACTCCAGCAGCATTGCTGTGTCTGATCCACTCAAGCCAGTACAACACACATTAACACACTGCCACCACATCAGTGTCACTACAGCACTATGAATGACGTACCTGATCTGTGGGGATCCTAACCATTAGTGAACAAAGTACTATCAAGTGAACTAACAACGTATGTACAGATGAATTACAGTCTGTAATTGTAGAAATACAAAGTGCTTCTAAATGTTAAGTGAAACTGATAAAATGGACAATTAATTTAGAAACAAAAGAAGCACAATGACCTGTATTGTTGTAAGCCTTAAGCAATTAAATGCTTTACCATCCAAAATGTTTTGGAATGTGTTATTTTAAGACATGTAATAAAGATGACCAGACAAAACATGAAATATGCTGAGTTTATTCTGCCTTCAATGAAATAAAGGTTACAATAAAAGTAAGAAACGCTGTTTTTTTTGTTTTGTTTTGCTTTACTTTCTTATTTTCAAGCTTTTTCGAATTTGGGATTATATATGTATTTCACAATTCTCATATCATTTATCTGTAATAAAGTAAACACCATTTGTGATTAACTGGAGTTAAGTTAATGATCATTTCTAGAACAGTTGTAAAAATCAGTGTAATTACTACAGTCAGAGTGACCTCTATGGCCTTGAAAATATGCACACATTTATCTAGGAGTTGGTAGAAACTTGGAATTTATTTTGTCCAATAACCTTTAAGTGTGTGTGACTAATGTGGTGGGCGTGACAGTAAGATCCTGGTGCTGGAAACAGCAATCCTTGGAGTTTGTACATGGCCATAGTATTGCTGAAATTCTTATTATTCATACTAATTGTGGCTTGTGAGTAATTAATATGTAGACACTATCAATGTAGTGTTAAACGCTAATATTGGTTAGGTGCCTGCCCTCATAAGATACACTGTAGCCTGAATAAGGGGCTGTTCCATTGCAGATAGGGGTTGCTGCTGAAGCTCCCATGTTCAGTCTTGCTTACCTGAAGGCCGACGTGGCCAGACTGCACCGCTGGGACTGGATCCTGGTCCTCACTGATAGAGCACTAGAATCGCAATGCTCTAAATCTTCTAATATGACTCTTGTCCATTCAGAATAGCACTCATTTGCTTTCCACTTTAGCATTTATCTCTCCCGACTCATTAGCACTAACAGCCCATTTTACTTCTCGGTGTCAGCACAGAAACACTAAAAGAAAGACAACCGAAAAGAAAACGTCAGTCACCTGATAAATAATAGAATGCAAAAATGAAAAAAGCATCTAGTCCTTCATGCGTGCTATTGGTTTGGCTTCAAAGGAGCCTTCAAATAAAATTACCAAACACTCTGCTTTCAGTCCCCTTTTATCTGCAATGTTTTATTATTGTTTAAATAATGAACAGAAATCCATTCAGTATTCCAGTTTGCTTCTTCTGTGACTTTTTCGCTTTTATGGATATTAAGACTAGAAGCTCATCCTCAAGAAAGGTTGGGGTAAAATTTGTTTTTCCTTTAAACCTTTTTATAAATTGTACTTTTCCACACTGCTGTCTTATATCGATTTAGTTGGTAAAGGTATTGCTGGTCATGTAGGAGCATCTGCAGATACTGCATGAAGGCCATCATGACTACGAGCACTGGCACAATGACATTTGTTCTATATTTCATAATTGATTCTGGACCTTCTCAACCAACATAAAACTTAATTCTCAAGGTAAACAAACCATGTTACTTGTGAGTGCACTAGTGAGTGCATGTACTACCTTGTGAGGCCATGCTGTATTAGGATTGACAAGACATTAGTTCCACTGGCCTTCATATGTGCTGAAAAGTGTTACAACAGCACAATTCTGCCACAAAAATCCTGTCTTTCTCCATAACTTGACCTGAACAGTTGCTACAATATGGCAAATGCAAGGATAGCGGATCAATTGCAAGGACCCCATATTGCACCATTATCTTCTATACCAATTAATATATTAGACTATATTAAAGGTTGGGAATGCGATTACAGGCAAGTAACACTTAATATCCATGATACATCTGTGAAATTGCATGTTATGCAATCTAAGTTCTGTCCATACAATATACACTGCTCACAAAAATTAGGGGATATTTCATTTTGATTTGTGAGCAGTATATTATATAGAGTACTTAGAATTACTATATGGGATCATGTGGTGTTCCCGTATTGACTAAACAGCCAAGAAACTGCAGTGTTCCCAAACACTGATTTATTTAAGATCATTGATCACTATATACAGGTATGAGCTGTTTAATACCTGCATTATGTTCTGAGAAGCAGATTGTTGACATTACCCTAGTCATATAGTCTTTTTAACCATTTATGTAATACAGCTACTGATACAGCTGAAAACAGGAAACATAAACTTTTATGCTGAACCTTTTGTAATTTAAGGAAATTTGCAATAGTTATAAAAACTACAATAATGCACCGCTTTGACCCTGTGTACAGGAAATATGTAACATGGTATGGTGGACCTGATGCTTTTGTTTGATAAAAACCAAGAAATGGCTTGATAGACAATATTACCAATGACGAACTTCCCGGTCTTAAACCCTCTTGACCACACTGATCGGCTGTTTGTAGCTACAATGTCTGGTGTTAAAAGACAGATTTTTATTTTCCAGTTTTATTAACAACCCCAAACACTGGATCAGTGATTAGTGTTAAGCCGAACTCTGACCTTAATCAACAGTCTAGTGTTAGGGTTCGCGCTGCGAGCCCTTTTTACTTTGTTCGCCGCGGTCAGTTATTTTACCCCGATCCCTTAGTGTTGTGTTTTCGTTTTCTC
>JAYJMA010042493.1:0-24992 GCA_036873895.1 Parotocinclus cabessadecuia
ACACACACACACACACACACACACACACACACACACACACACACACACACACACACACACACACACACACATTTCACATAAACGCTACCATATGAGGAAGATGCAAGTATCGTACTGGACACTTTGCTATGGCTCAGCATGTAATGAGTTTCATTTCATTAGCCTGTGCTTTTAATTAGTTCAATAGGTATTTCAGAGGTTTCTGGTAGAAATATTTGTATTGCCATTTAAGCACGTTATTTGCTATATACACTGCACTCTTATATTTGCCACAGCACACTCCTATTTAAGCAAGTTTATTAGACCAAGTGTTTTACATTTATCCAGGATAAAAAGTTGAGAATTAGCTCTGGTGGGATTTTATTGAATGCATCAGAGGTCAAAGGGTCACCTCTGTGAAAATGTAGTTTGCATTCACAGTATAGTTGCATATTCTCATACTAGGCAGTAGCAGTACGAGATGCCATGAAATTAATGGAAAAAGAACCAAATTGCAGAGCTGCCACTATTAAACAACGCGGCATAAAATTTTGAAAATTGACAGGTTCAACATATACTACAAACATTAAATGAAGGCAGAGTTAGGATCCAACATTTAGATCTATATTTGCACAATTTATATAGAAATACACTGCTCACAAAAAAAGTGGAGATATTTAATTCCATAAGTATAATCTAATGTTTCTGAGCACTTTAGATAAATAAATCTCTAAGACGTATCAATAAACCCCTCCTTCTGTGGAAAGATATTCAAATACTTCAAAGTTAAGTATAAACCATTTTTCCTCCAGAAAAAAAAAAAACAAAATTATTCACATCTGGCAACATGCATCATAATCACTTCTAGTCCTTTATATGTCTAACACCTCTCAGTTTATTGGAAAAAAAATTTTTTTTTTTAATTATCGACCTTATTAAACCAGATAGACATTTTATTCAGATAGGCCTCGAATTATTCTGTGGTGTAAATATAGATGCATTACTTTTTGATTAAAATATACATATAGTCAATAGGCTGCATGTAAAACATATCCAGGGAGGATACAACACAAACAAACAAAAAAAGACATTGGGAAGGACTTGCAAAAGTCAAAACCTCCATCTGTCGTATAAGCACCTGTTCTGCCTCTTTCAGATGGTCAAATGAATGGCACAAGGGTGTTTAACTGCACTCAGCAAATATAAAGAAAAGGTAAACAGCAGGATGAGATGTTACCTTTTGTTAAGCACCATGTTTCCGAGCTTCAAGTCTCGGTGGACAATGTTCTTCTGCAGAGAGATAATGTGCACCTTTTAAGAGCATGCCCACTGAATGCATGTAAATGGTAACAATTGTCCAGCAACGCTTGGTAAAGCAATATGCACAGACAAATTGTGCAACCACTCACCTTATGCAGAGCCTCCACCACACGCACTACGTCATAGAATATGACAATAGCCTCACGCTCGCTCAGCCGCTTCTCCCTGATGACGTAGTGTTGCAGGTTGATAAGGTCCACCGTTTTGACGCTGAAGTCATGTGCACACAGACAGTCCAGCACTAGGCAAATTCGCTTTTTCCTGCGCACTTTACTGGCCTCCGGGTCTTCCACAATCTCATCCTGCAAACCAGAAGTGATATTAGACACGTCTATGCTGGCATAACATGTACAGTGGAACACAAAGTGCTTTCTTTGTCGAAAGGTCCAGAGTGTTTCACAAAACAGTTCACTAAAATCATTCAAACATCAAACAAGCAATAGACAGGTGCAGGCAACGTAGTAACTCATGACGTGGTGCAACAGTGTCTCCATTGTCAATGTTTTTCACAATTTCGCCTTGTTTAATTCCATGTGCGGTTTTATTCTGGGGTTGCCAGATCCAGCGAGAAACAAAACATTTCTATAGACTTTCTGTTAATTTGGATTTATTTAACTTCGCCATCAGCATCAATGATTATTTTAGAGGCAGACACAAAAGGTGACATCGATACACAGTTACACTGAGACTGTAGCCTATATATTACACACAGACACACACACTCAGAACAGGCCAATTTACAGTCACCAATGAACCTACTGCATCTTTCAAAAGTAGAAGCCAGGTCCATGGAAACAAGCCCAGAGCCAAGACCGACCTTGCCGACCTTGCAACTGTGTCAGGTTATGCTTGCTTGTATGCGCAGACTGAGGAAACTGGACTCGTGACCAGATGTTAGTCAGTAAGTCATTTCAAAGATTTTATTAATTTGAAGTCATTCTGGTTATGCATGTCTGTTAAACGCTGTAAATGAATGAGGCTCACTCTAAAGAGTTCAAATTTGAATTGGTACTGTGTGGGTAGGTTGAGAGATGACTGTGCAACTGCAGCCTTTGAGGTCAGCTACACTACCACTGGACAAGAGCTACAATCAATTATGCACACAAATTTATGTTAGCTATAACAGAGCAGCACAACTGAAGCTCTGCTCCGCTGGATTATGTGTAGGAGGGGTAACAGCAAGGAAGCTAAGAGGGTGGGAATAAAAATGCACAATGCAAACACACTAAACTAATTGATGACTCAGTAAGCTGTGGGGCAAAATGCTCTTGTAAAAACAACATTTCCATATAATTTACACAGGACAAGCTGATGACTCTGTAAAGCTAATGTAGGCATAATTTCACAAAAACAGATTAAAGTACATTTTCAATTAATCAGACTGATTAACCCAGCACATTAATGAATACCCAGCACAAAGCCAATTCTACTTTGTTTCTTTAAAAGAAAAAAAAAAAACAGAAATTGTAATTTCTCTTGCTCGTACCTGAAAAAGGCCGTGGTGGTGCACCACTCCATCCTGATTATGAAGCAGAGACAGCAGCGAGTACTCCGTATGTAGAAGCATCTTGCCTTGTCTCTCTTCCTGTGTCTCCCCAGCTGTGTCTGCACGATCCTCCAGGGTCAGGATCTTAAGACAGACCAAAGCGTAGAGGTCATGATCCTAACTGATGTTGTTTTCAACAGTATTTTCTTCACAACAGTAACTATGGCTGGGTATGGAAAAAAATATTGACTGTGTCTTGCCATTAGAGAAATCAAAAACTTCAGTGTTTATATTGGGTACCTTAAAGAAAAAAAAAAAAACATAAGTAACTGACAATGAAAAAGAAAATAGTAAAATTAGGACGTTTAAAAAGGAAACGTGGGGAACAAATAAGAAAAGTTCTACATCTTAACACCACCTTGCATGCAGAATATAAACATGTGACAGAGCGCTAAACTAAGGTTTAACTTCACTACAGTAAACAGTGCTCTGGTGCAATGTGGTAAAGTAGTAACTGCCAAAATTGTCATGTATCTAAAAAAAAGAGGCAGACTTTTTAAAGCACTTTAAGAACGGCTCTGCACTGTCACCACTTAAAATGACTAAACACAGACACAAATATTGTTACAGACAACATGTGACGTCAGCAGCAGACAAGCTCACAGTTTATCAGAAAGTTTTCTTAAACTTGCAAGAAAAGTTAACCACGATGCCTCAGTGTGGTGAACACATTTGAATTCAGCTAGCATTCAAAATAATATGCAACATGTATGGAGCAGGCAGCTGTCGCATGGAACCATAATCATACATTAGCTCTCTGCATATTTCATAAGTTAACGCTGTTAAATCCATGCTCAATTTCCTAAGCACTCCTAAACTAAACTCAAACGTAACAGTCACATGTAACATGGTCACATTCTGACATGTTGTTGGTGAAACCCATTGTTTGTTTGCAACAGTGACATCCAACTAACTTGGTATGGTTTTGTTGTAGCAACACAGACTTAAATTTGCACATTATGTTGTCAAAATAAGAATGCATAAAAGTTGCATCTTTATCTGATACGCCATATTATATTGGTACCCATATCAAAGGCAGCATTGAAATAAGCACAAAGATTTAGGAGGGCCTAACAGCCAAGAGACATTCGGGTAGAATTTCTCCAGGGTTCAATTACTCATCTAACAGCACCCCTTAAAGTGAATGACCTACAACCTTCAAATCTCAGCTGTAGACAAGGGAATCTCTTACTGAAGGTCATAAATAAACAATATAGAACAGCAATGTACAGGAAGGTCAAAGGTTCAGCACTGACTCAGACACTAGGGCTTTTGTTTTTACCCAATTGCCCAGGAAGGGTCACTTCCAAGTGAAAGTTATTACTGACAAAGATGAGATAACTCACTTTTAACTGGTAGAAGTCATCTGTTCCATCCCTCCTGGCCAAACACTGCACAATGCTCTGCACAGGAGAGTTACCCAGTCGAGGTCCTGGTAAACAGAAGCATAGAGAAGCAAACAGTTGGTGTTGAACCAAAAGGCACAGATAGTACAGTGGACTGCAATTTCCCCCACTTGACTTAAATGTAGACTCATTAACAATGCTCTCCTTTGCACTTGACATTTTACCCTAAATTGTAAAAAAAAAAAAAAATGTAAATAATTCTTTTAAATAATTCAAGAATTAAGGTCCTTATCATAACTGTACTTTCTGATCTCTTACCTAGGATAAAGGGACCAGCTCTCTTTGCATTGTTGCCAGATATTCCAGAACAAAGTAGCTTGCTGGCCCTGCCCGATGACTCTCCTGCTCCTCTCTCTGAACCACGGCGCTTAGACATTCTACAGATCTGTAAGAACAAGCACAATAAGAACGATCAGAGCAAACCAAAACATAACCGTGCATGCATAAGGAGAACAACAAATGCACAGCAGGTGGAGGCATATTTAGAACCTACATAATTCTGCAGAACCAGAAGCACTAATCAAAAGTGAACCGGCTCAGTGCATTCCAAATCAGGAATAAAACATGCAGCTGACCACTAGTGTGGACTTCCAGTAGAGTTGCAGCAAGGGGTGAGTCACAGGAAAGGAAATAAGCATTTATGTGGGGGGATGGAAGGTTTCAGGAAAAGATAACCCCTCCCCACCACTTTACAACAATCAAAAGATTCACCAATAGCAATCACCCAGAATGAACGACAGGCCATCACAGGTCCATTTGCATCAGGCAACTTGCATCAAGAGTAACTGCTGGGGTGAAATATCCTGATGTGACTGCATCAACACAACAGGGATGCGTTCACAATGCAAAGCAGTCCATTTAAAACCAGCAAATGAGAGACTGCAAGTAAAAGAGACAGGCCCATACATATGAAGACACGAAGGAAAACCCAAGGTTGCAAAAATAGACCTTGTGCTGGACTGCTGTTTCAGATCACCATTTAAAGCACAGTATACTGCACTCCATTGAAAAAGTCAAACCCCTGGGCTGCTCACATTACATGACTCAGTCACTCAGCCCTCCCTTACTGGCTATTTGCTGATACTAGATTCATATACAGAAGTCTGACCGCATCAAATGAACGAACAACTCAGCGCATAGCCATGAATGATCAATCTGCTGACCCAAGTAACCTGTCAAAAAAACACCTGTGTAATTCCCTTAAATCTCACACTGACACGCTTATAGAGAAAGTGGAACACCTGTTTCAAGCAAATTAAAAGGCTGTGTCCCAATTACACCACCTATTCAAAAGTACGGTACATTTTGCATTTCACCAGTGTTCATGTTACGACATAATTTTATTGGTTGTTGCTTGGTTTGTAATTTGCGGCTGCAGAAAATTCCTAAACATTATTACCTTCATGAAGGACATGCAAGTTCACATGGCTAAAAAAAGAATAATAACCATTTGACATAATTGATGGATTTATGGGGGCACAATGCTTAAAGTACTGAAATATTGGCCAGAATGTCCAGGATTCAAATTCATGCCCTGCAAGTGTTGAGCCCTTGAGCAAGGCAATAACTAGTTGGACAATAAGTTAAGACAGCATCACTTCTAAGTATCTCTGTACACATGCGTCTGTGAAATGTCATCCCTGTAAATATACCATACACAGGCTCGATTACTGTGAAAAAAAAAACACTACCATTTATAGCAAAAAAAAGCTTGCCTGTTTAAGTTTAGGTTGCCTGTTTGTTAAGAAACTGGTTCCTATAACTTGCAGAAACTCTCACTCAAGTTCCTGGAAAAAGGAAGTATGTGCTTAATATCAACACTGCTTAATTCAGAGAAGCTGCAGGGTCCTCACTGGCTTGTGACTAGTCTGAAAGAAGGCTTTTTTGAAAACACTTTGACACAAGTCCTGTGTACCAACAACAAATAACCTCTGTCAAATATACCAGGATTTAATAAGAACCCCAGAACATATGTGATCCTGGTTTAAAATATGCTGATCATAAAATTAGGGGCTACTACAAAATGAAATTGCCCATTACCAAGTTAGTTTAGTTAGATCCATAGGCCAAGAATAGGCCAAGTACGCCTATTCTAATTTACTTGGCCTCTTTTTCACAATGAACTAACTTTTTTTTCCCTTTAGGGATCTGGCAACCTCTAGATTGAAAGAACTTTAATATAGGCTATTGCTTTACTTAACTGCTTTATGTTACATTTCTTTACGTAGCATCATTAAATTATTCTTCTGGTGACTCCAAGTGACTTCTTTACAAAAGGGTTTCAAAAGAGTTGGCAACACTGTTCTAAGAAAACCTGTTCACCAGTAAACCTGCTAGTTGTGTCCTGTGCAACAATAACTTAACCAATCGTTCTGACTTAAACACACGAGACGATCAGCCAGAGGAAGTGTCTTGATGATCATACTTCAGTTTGATGCTGTCACATGCTTGCCAGACGGTCTTACTTGCAAAATCCTAATTATGAAGGTTCGCATTAAAGTGCACCAGTAATGTCAGCCTCTGGGTTAAACTCATCTGGTTTATTACCCAGCGCTTCCTCTGTGCTAAAATTTGCATAATGCAACCAAAGGTCACACTGATGTGTTTTTTTTTTAAGTTTTATGTGCCACCATACATGCTGTAAGCTCAAGTTCACGTCCAAAATTGCTGCATGCGAAAGCCCTTCGAGCCATAATTACAAGTTTACCAATTCGGCACACTATGCGACAATGCAGGAGCTGACCAACAGCCTCAAATGCAGGCCAAGTTTATCGTGCAAAATAATGCTTTAAAAATAAAGTTAGCCTCATCTCTGAACTGTTGTGTGGTAGACTTAACCGGATTCTGCACAGAACCAAATACATCCCTTATGTCCTTATGTGGTGTTGTGCATTAATCCTACAAACATAATGGTGCAAAATATTGAAAAAGTTTTATTCTCACGGACACTCCTTCGGTACTGCCATTACAAAGAAAAAAAAAGGACAGGAACTTGTTTGGTCGAAAACAATAACAAGAAGTTTTACACAGTATGCAGAGAAGATTTGAAAGATTTGAATACAATCAGTACTAAATGAAATGATAGACAAAACTTTGTGGACTCCCCTTCTAACTATTGAACTCTGCAAACTCACTTGCAACACATTCATGATCTAGCATATCGGGATTATCAACATACAAAAAGTGGAAGTAGGATGGGTTATACTGATACCCATTTAATCTAAACATCAAAAAATGTATATTTTTCTGCTTACAAGTCGCTTTATTCACTTTTCATGCAGTTGACCTTAAACAGCACAGGGAATGGTTTGCCAACTTTGAGAATTTGAGTGACTTGCACAGAACCTTAACTTCAAATCCATCGCGTATCTTAAACCAAGGCTTCTTGTCTAACACCAGAAGTCAACCCCACAGCCGTGTTTCAAAATATACTGGAAAGGCATTGCGTAGGTTTGTTAGAAACACTTGGTAACCATTACATTCACACAAACCAGATAATGTTATTTTGCATAAGTCAAAACAAATTTAAACTAAACCTCTTTTCGGAATAAATCTATGGTTCGGCAACTGCATGTTTGCAGAGCCTTTACAACGCATGGAACATACTGTCCTTCCTTACATACTCAACTGTTGTTAGGTACATGATGCACCTTCTAATGAGGGTTACCTACAATATAACGGAGCACTCGAGTACGGCGCTAAAACAAAGGATTGACCTCACAAACTCACTAACACGCCGCTCTCATTTGCGGTGAAGCCGGGCATAACGCTAGTAACAGACCAGGAACAAGAGATGCAAAAAACTTCAGAAAAGGCTCATTGTACACTGGACAAACATCCGAGTACAATTTAAAGTCGAAAACGTTTCACGAGATTATTTTAGCACACAAATACAGCAGGGTCACCGAGCTAAATGCTAGCTCACAGCTATGTGTAAAATACGACGACAGCGGTTAAAAAAAAACCCAAAGATATGCCCGAAAGTCATTTTTTAAAATCAGACTTGCGCTCATCGATAACACACACGGAATGCTACAGCTGAAACACAGTTCTTTACTGTCCAGCTGTGACTTACAATTGATTGATTAAGCGAATAGAACACTGGTTACGTCTCAATCCAAGTAATTTACACTGAATAGTACACTCGGGGTACGATTTGCAGCGTGTATAATTGGATCACTAACCTATTTAACTGGATAGAACTGGGCGGTTGTATAGATAAAGTAACTAGTACGCTGTTTGCCGTGTGCTAACAGGATAACGGCTATTGCGGCGTCCCAAACATCGTACTAGGGCTAAACAGTAGACTAAAACAGTAACCGTGTGAAGCTGTGTGTAAATCCTAAAGATTAGTTGTAAGAGTATTCATTGGTACTGCAGTAATGCTGGATTGGGACGCGGTTCCTTGTCTTAACTCGACTCTTTAACGCAGCTCTTGGCCTGACTGACGGGCCATTTAAAGACTCACCTCTAGCTATAAACCGCCGCAGGAATATCCTGTCTTCTCTACACCACCGCTGGCATGTTTGTCCGCCTCTCTGGTGCACAGGTGGTCCGTCCACACCACGGAGTGGTCCGTCCTCCAAAACGCGAGTTATTTCACAGTATTTCACAGGCACACGGGAATGAGGAAAAGCTTCTCCTCTACCGCTGATCACATCTTTCCATAGCAGCACCACCTGACAACGGAAATGACGCACATACGATGAGCGACAGCTCGGCTCAGCCAATAAAAGCACAGCGCTCGCCCCACTTTAATGAACCTACAAGTCTTGTCTTGCGGTGCAGGGAGAGAAGTAATGCCGCGCCTTGTAGTCGATATTAGTAATCGAAGAGTGTAGTAGGATTCTCCAAAACCAAGTGCAACGTTCTCATTGCGTAGTGCAAATATGACGAGCCGCCAAGGCTCTTTCCTCAACGTCTTATCGGTACAAGCAATATAGTATGCAGGAGAGGACAGAATTATAGAAACCTCACACTACTTTGATTTGACTAAACGATAAGTTCACATATTACATAGCCACACATGTGACAAACAGTGCGCTAACTACAGTTAATGGTATTTAGAAGCAGGGCACCACAGTGGTTAGTGTGGCTCTAGTAACCCAGGTCCAATTCCCAGCCTGGCTGCTGTTTGTGCGGGACTTCATTTCAAAGTGTCCCAGTGTATGTGCTCACGTGCTCCACAATGGACTGGTGTCTCTGTGCTGCCAGATAGGCCTGGTTCCTTAATGAGCGTGCATTGGATTTTTAAGCAGGTATAGAACTTGAATTTGATACATATAAGCCGTGAAAGATCTGAAAACCTAGACTAAAGCAGCTTTAAGTGAGAGGGATTATTAGGATAAATAAATAAGAGAGATCCAAAACTGATTGCCATTCTGCTAGATTTGCAGTGCTGGTCACCAGCATACTTACCAAATCAGCATCTCATGCTGGTGACCAGTATCTCGCTATTTCAGCATCAAGTTCCTGACGATCATCATACCAAACCAGAATATAAATACAACACACGCTGTTCCTTTTAACAGGGAAACACTTTCTTTTTTCTTTTTTGACAAATTCTTTTTTTCAATTTGTGCCTAATGTTCTAAGTTGCAGTAATTTGAAGCAACAAGTGAAGGTCCACTCAATATTATGCGCTCAATCTTATGGGGATAATCATAAAGCTCTCAAAATGAGGTAGGAGTTTCCCATATGTTATAATGGAAGTAGGCTCCTGCTGTTTTGCTATCTGAATATTCTTTGTCCAAGCCCTATTCTGGAACCAAATACATGTAGTTAAAGTGTTCGACTGTATTAATGTAGTCCATAATTGACAAGTTACCATTAAATACTATAGAATGGTGAAGCTTGGCCCTTCATATTGAATTTCACACTAACTGTAGCTTAGTGTCTTCACATGAGGTAGGACAAGTGAGTTGCACAGTACATAGGTACAGCCAATATGCATGTTTTTTTTAAAGAGGGTTTTAAATAAGCAAGAATGACATAAGGAACAAGTGATATAGGCTGCTCCTCTTGCCTGAATATTCACTTTCATAACCAGGTATCTTTGGATAGCACGTTTGTAATTTGTAACTTTGTAATTTGTAATGTCCACTCTTTTTTAAAATATTAGAACCTCAAATGGAATTTAAGAAGGTGCTTTATTACTTCAGTACATACAACTGAACAAAAAAAACTTTGCCTCATCTTGTCTTTGTCTTCTTATTTTTTTAAATCAATGAATATAGTTCCCCTTAACAGCTTCTATTTTAGTGACACATTTAGCAAGTTTGAATTAACCCTGGTAAAACAGAGTCTGGTTACCAGATGTTTCTAAAAAAATATAAGGCAGAATGACATCAATTTAGATAAGGTCCAACTAAGGGTGTACACATAAGGTAACAATGATGTGAAATATTTAAAGCATTAGTTAATGTAAATGGGAGACAGATTGATGAATAGTAGGTGTTGGGAAAGACTAGAACAAAAGGAGTCGATTAGAAAGTACAAAAATTTAGAAGAAAAACAAAAGGGAAAATATTTTAGAGTAATTTAAAAACTTAAGAAAACTAAAGAAATTGTACTTTAAACACCTTGAGTTTTGACCACTAGAAAAATGCTTGTTAATTTTTTCTGAATTTAATATAGTATTTAAAAAAAAATTACAATTCATGTACTCAGCATAGCAAAAGGTGGAAAATCCCTTTCCGAATTGATTAGTACAGTATTTGGTGTCTTTCTTCTTTTGTAGTAACGAGAACGTACACTTGAGCTAGCATGGACTCCACCAGTTGTGCACACTATCTTTGTGATGCTTTTTGAGAGATCAGTTTTGGGTGATTTGACTAAATATGTTTCTAGGAACCTTGGCACCTTGGTGTCTGGACTTAAAACTTTGTTGAGAAACCTATGGTTGGTTGTTGATTCAGATCTTAGGTTTGATTAGCAAGTCAGTGCTGTAGTAAGGAATAGCTTTTTTCAGATGAGAAACATAGCAAAGGTTAAGTAGGATCTGTTTTTTCTGACTCTGAGAAGATTATACATTTTTTTCTCTTTGAGACTTGATTACTGCAATTCATTGTATTATGGTACCAGTAAATCCTTATTACAACGATTGCAGTTGATCTAGAAAGCAGAACTTGGGCTAGCATAAACTCCAAAAGTTTGTATAACTACTGTAATTGAATCATAAGATTTAACAGATGTAAACCTGCTATATGAATATAATGTATGTATATATATATATATATAGATTACTAAGAACATGGATTACTAGAACCAGATTTCTCTGCCTTCAAGTGCCCCCTTAAAAAGGAGGTTAGAGGAAAGTTCATTATAACACTCCTAGATGTTATTTTGTGTTCAAGTAGTTATTGCACAGATTTAAGATGTTTTAATTACTTATCTCTGTAATGAAGAATATTGCACTGCAGTAAATTCTAATAAAATACAACATGGAAAAATGTTACCAGTGGGTTAAGGCTTTGCCCCCCACTGAGTCAAACTGAAGAGTTTGACTTTTAGCATGACACTGTCTTAGAATAACACATTTTTAACAAGTCTGTTTATCACATTTTTGCCCTGCACGAGCATACTAAATTTCATTATTATGAATCAGAATGGAATTGCATCAACAGTTTAGGATGCCGCAAAATGTCTCAGAACAGGACCAGAAATTCTATAGTGGATACAAAAATACATCACTGGCTGCAAAACTTTAGATCATTCTAACTGAAGAACTGGTGATACTCAGGGACTGGGTTCACACGACAGAGAAGCTACACACAAGCCTAAGATTAGCATATGCCAATGTGCCATTTTTAGTTTAGATTAATCTAATTATACAGAAATATATTTTTCATAACATTCTCTAGACATCTTTACCAAAGATGCATTCTGGAGTTTATTTATAATGAACAGTTTATAACTGGCATTATCAGTGCTAAATTGGAGCCATTTCTCATTGGGAAAAGAATGTGACAGCAATTTATTGATTCATTCATGTGTAGGAGCAGAATGGCTCTCCCACGGCTATCTAAATGAATAGCTGAGTTTCAGAATTGCTGATTAGAAAATGTCATCAAAAGACTGAGTGAGCAGAGTGGGTGAATGAGAGACTGGGTGGGCAGTAGGACAAGATGACTCGTCTGAGTCCTTAGCCAGTGATCTGTGTGCACTGCTATATTTGTTACTCAGTCAATAATAAGTCTATCAAAAAACATGATTGAATTAAACCAGATTATTTTTCTTTGCTATAATTAATAATTACTATTACATTCAAATATTAAAGCCAGTACTTACTGATAATGACTTTAAATAATTCATGTTGCTCTAAATTCAGGAAGCCTTCCTGTGTAGCCTGATTTCTGGACTTTCCTCAAAAGACAAATCGGCAAACAGAAAACAAATAAATAAATCTCAGTTTGAGAGGTAATAGTACAACATACAGTATAGAAAGACAGGCGTTATCTCTGCATATGCCTACAAATTCATGCAAATTACAAACAGCTGATTATTCTTTAGGCATGTTCTTATAATTTCTTCACATTCTATCCTTGATTTTTGCTTTTTTTGGTTGGGGGTAGATCTCCTGATTTGAATAAATATCTTTCCAGGAACTTGGCACCTTGGTGTCTGTATTTAAAACTTTGTTGAGAAACCTATGGTTGGTTGTTGATTCAGATCTTAAGTTTGATTAGCAAGTCAATGCTGTAGTAAGGAATAGCATTTTTTCAGCTGAGAAACATAGCAAAGGTTAAATAGTGTCTGTGTTTTTCTGACTCTGAGAAGATTATACATTTTTGTCTCTTTGAGACTTGATCACTGCAATTCATTGTATTATGGTACCAGTAAATCCTTATTACGATAATTGCAGTTGGCAAACAAAGACACATGACCATATTATTGCTTCTCAGCATTGACTTCATGTTCAGTGCAAAATTGATTACAGAATTATATTATTGGTTTCTAATGTGTTTAATGTATTGACTCTCTCCTATCATTCTTGCACAATGAGTTCACAGTGTTTGATGTCTGTGCTCTTCATGTCACTGTTTGTCAGACCCTTTTGTTACGTATGTTATGTTTATATCTGCTCTTTAAAAAACTCATTTTTCTGAATTTGCAGTTGGATCATTTGTCCTGGTGTTGCTTTTAGGCTTTAATTTGATGTTCAGTTTGGGTTTGGATGCGTTGTGCATTTTTGTTTTGTTTTTTGTATTTTATGAACAACACTTCAGGGTGATGTTCATAGTTGGATGGTGCTGTATAAATAAGGTTTCATTTACTGTACTTTATTTGTATGGTTAGGGTAGCAGGCGTAAATGTTATCTGGACAGGATTCAAGTCCACCGCAAGATTGAGTAGGGTTTCCTGTTGCAGCATGGGGGTGATCCCCGCTCAGCCTGGGGTAATGTAAGGCATTTATAGCCCGATCATTCTTGTGCAACACCATCTGCAGAAGTATAAAGTTACTACCACCTTAAACATGTAGGATGACTACTTTCTTGTCCAGGGAGTGTATAATGCAAACACAATTCAATGTGGTATTGTCTTTATTAGCCTTGTGTTTGTAGAAAGCACAAATACAACTGGGTCCATAAAACATTCATTTACAAACTGTAAATCTATTATAACATCAAAAAGACAAGAGAATACAATACAAAAGTATCATTATGCAGTACCCATTTCTTTAATAAATAGTACATTAACATTATGTAAATTATGTATACAGTCAGTGATGACACAGGATCCAAATTCAACAACTCATCTCCTGTCACAATATATTTTACAATATATTTCTTGAAAAAGAAAGAGGGGGGAAAAAAGATGAACCTGTAAAAATAAATTATATAAACATATGACCTGCACTTAATAATGAGAATATAAATTGCACTTATGTTTCTGTCTTGTGCGTTTTTGCTTCCTTAAATCTATTATTAATTTGTGAAAAAGGCAAACATTCATCACAAGCTATACTGCACTTGTGTCAAACTCATGGGTTTTACTGTAAAACAGGGGTTTTATGTCATAAGGTAAAGATTTTGGTTTCTAATCTAAATGCCACTGTTGCGTTTGGAGAAACAGTATGTGAAAATGTGATGTAGGGCCACGAGACGAGGCAACATGAAATAAATCTCACTGTTAACACATTTCTTATTTTAGACAGAAGTTGACTAAAGCCATATCCAGACAGGACTGGACATGGCTTACATAGGGTCTTGTGGCAATTTCCTCTTTTTTGGTGGAACTGTCTACTGTAGGGCTTCTAGAAAAAGTCCTATTCCATTTCTGAACTAACTGCAGTGGATATTGGAAGACCAATAATCTTGCTTGTTTTGAAGCATGAGACAGAGACAGTGAAATATACAAAGTGTACAAAAAAATCCAAAAGACAATACCTGATTAATGGCTAATTTTTATTGGCAGCTTACAGGTATAATGTATGGTTGCCCTTGTTTGGCATTACAAATCAGCAAATAATTGCTATCCTTGCGTGTTCAAAGCTCCTTCCTGCCATAACTAGCCAATCTGGAACACATGGGTATACTTATCCCACACGCAGTTTGGGTGGAAATACATAACGGTAATACATTGCTAAAGAAAGAGTGAAGGCAAAGAACGCAAGTCCAATATTTCATGTGGCTTTGGACAGGTAAAGCAGCAATTAAGCTACTTATGTTTCCTGTTGTTCTAGCTGAAGTCAGTAGCTAGATTTGTTTTTGGATGTGGTTTTGTCCAGTGAGATTTGGAAATGTACATAAAGTTCTGACTCCACTGCAACTGCTCAGATGTCTTGACATTGGAAGGATCCAAACAAGATGGACAGTGTCTGAATATGTTCGATTCTACCAATACAAACACATATCAGCTCTTGGTTGTTGGTGCGAGCTGATAGACCTACCATCTCTCTGATTAAGACACTGAAGTGCACTGTGCAGTATCCATCCTGTTTATAGCATCTGAATGCACATTTGCTTGTCGTCACAGGCCATCTAACATGGCTAACAGGTCATCCCCTTTGCTGCTGGAGCTAGGTGCAGGTTCTCCAGATTCACTGAATTCCCCCATGATCTTTGCCAGTTCTGCATTGGACAGTTTGTCCTGAAATACAGAGCAGGCAACCAAATTATATCACAAACTGTTCTATTAAACTGAAATTCCTTTTTTGTCATTAACATGCTTGACACAAAAATCTGAATTTTCTTTTGGTTTAGGATTAAGCTGCTGCACAGTGGTAAACAAATATCAGCATCTGTGTATTTTAACTACACTGCTCACACAAATTAGAGGATATGTAATTTTTTAATTTTGTGAGCAGTATATATAGGCTTCTTTCTCTTTAGGTTTTGTCACTGTCACACTAGGCTTGCTCTCTTGGGGCTGTGGGCCTGGTAAGCCTGCTTTAAGACAATGCACTGTTTTGATAAGTGCTATATAAATAAATTTATTGGCATTAAACCCCATTTATGAAAATAAATTAAATCTATTATTGCAGCTATATTTACAGATTATAGCCCCCAACATCAACAACATCAAAGCTATTCTGTATAGCAGGAAGACAAGACAGAAACATCTTCTGAAAACATAGTTGAGTGTTTGTTTTCGTTTATTTAATGTCACATCTGCTGCAGTTTCAATTCGCAACAGGACCAAGGTTACATCGATACTAGTCACTATTTAGAGCAAGAAATTAACCCAATACATCTCTTTGGAATTTGAGGAGCACCCAGAGTAAACCCACACAGACATGGGGAGAACAGGCATATTCCACACCAAGGTCCAAAGTCAAGATCAAACTGGGGACCTCTACAGCCAAGTGGTAACCGCACTAAACACTTAAAATAGTCACAAAAATAGTGCAAATCTGGCACAGGTTATCTTTCAACCATGTTATTTTAGTTCATTTTCTGTTGCTTTTTATCACATTACTGTAATGTTGTAAGGCAAAAGCATAAATAAAGCTGGGAAAATGTCTTTTTTTGGATACGGAGTTCAGACTAGAAGACAAAGCGTGACTAAAAATATTACATTGAAATGGATATTTCTCGTTGATTAAAAAGCAAGATTTCATATTTAATGGCTTGAGGAGTCCCTATAAAGCTGATCTGTAACAGTATAATGATTTGTCATAGTGAACACACACTTTGGATACACTAGGTTAGATTAATAACCCTGTATTCACTTGTTTATACAGTGCTGTTATGCTGAGTGTATTATATTTTCAGAGGTAACCATATAGTCTAGAATAATTTGTTTTTACTTCTCAGTAATAGGTATTGCAAAAAATATATTTAAATTAAAACTGTGCTGTGTTATGGTACAAAAAGTTCCACATGTATTACATTTGTGCATCTGAAAGAAGTGCACTTCTGGAAACTATGGGAGAATGACTTGTTTTGAAATAGTTTTAGCCGATGAGTCACACACAAGTTTACATGCGGGGGCACAGCATGCCTTTGTCGACTTCTGACAGTGTAAGCAGAACAGACTTCATTCATGTACATAATTCTCAAGCATACTTACCAAAAACAGCCTCTTGAAAATTAAACCAGTGATTTAGCTGACTGGGCCAAAACCCTTATGCTGGTAACATTTTTTGTATTTAAATTAAATCAGCATTTTTTAAGTTAAATTTTAGGTTCTGGGTGTTTTCATACAAAAATGAATCTAGAACACTGTGATAATCGTGTTGCTCAGCCAGCCATGTTTTTCATGGTATCTAACATTTAAAAGAATTTTAGACATTTGCCACTCAATGCCCTTAAATTATGTTTGCAGTTATGCAAGAGCTCCATGAACAGAATATGGCAGCATTCCAGGAGACATAATTCCCTGCCACTAACACAATTACCTTGGATACAGGCTATATACACTCAGTATATACAGTTTATATGGGTGATGCCACCAAAAAGCCAGAGTAGAAACTTATAAAAATGGTAACACTTTTGGAGTTAAGGTTTGTGACAGCCATTAAAAAAAACATCCTATAAAGGATGATTTTAAATACAAAATCTCTATTATGAATAATATAACCATACTGGGTAGGGCCTCTCTGTTGGAGCAGGTTTGACCTGTTGTGTTTGTTTGTTTATTTGGTTTATTTAACATTGTTATCAGCATCAGCGGCCATTTCCGCGACACACACAAGGTTACATCTATACACAAGGTAAACTCATGTCTAGTCACACATATACATTTAAGTCAATGCCAGTTTGGTAAACACGTGTCTTTGGACTGTGGGAGAAAACTGGAGTACCTGGAGTAAATTCATGTAGACATGGGGAGGACATGCACACTCAACACAAAAATGACCCAGGTTGCTCCACACTGGATTGAACCCAGGACCTTCTTGCTTGAGGTGCCGGTGCTACCCTTTTATGTGCTGTGCATTCTGAGACACTTTTCTGCTGTACAGAGTGGTTATCCGAGTTACCGTTTCCTTTCTGCCAGCTAGCCATTCATTGTTTCCTCTCTCATGAACAAGGTGTTTCAGTCAGAAGCAGAAGTGACACTCACTGGATGTGTTTTCCTATTTATTTCATGAATGAAATACTACAGGCAAAGATAACACCTAGGTTGCACACAGAAACCTGCACATTCCCTACCTCCCTGGTACTACTGCATTTAGTATCTGAGTCACCTTAATACCTTAAGATCCAACTAGCAACTGAATGTTACAAGTGAACTACAATAATACATAATACAATAATACTTCCCTACACCCATATTCTACAGAAAACCACTTCCTTGTCAACTATTTATGCAGGGCAGGTAGGCAACTCCCTCCGTTGGTGTTTTAGTGAACCAAGCCCACAACACTTCTGGAAGGCTCAGCAATGAGTTATGGCATCTCAGACCAAGTTCACATCACAAACCTACTACTCAAGTTCCACTGTACACACTACACTCACCACTTGTCATATGTATGTCCACCTAATCCACTAGGATTTACTCATAATACTATTCCTACATATTTAGTCATGCCCTGCCTTTTTCCACTCATCTGGAGCCCTTTTATCCACAAACACTGATTAGCCCTTTCAGCCCTTAACATTCGGCCTTTAATTACAAATTCAATTAGCAGAGACGTGGTGGACCTCTCTCTACAGGTCTAAAAAGTGCCTGCTACTCATGCTATCTCACTTCAGCTACTATACTGCTTACATTAATTAGGGGATACTTCAAAATAAGCATATCCCCTAGTTAAATATCCCCAAATTTTGTGAGCAGTGTAGTTCTGAATACTTTAATTTCTTCCTTTCAGAAACTCCCTCAACTTCATCCTCAAATGGAACTGTCAGCTCTATAAACTAAACTAAATACAACACTATGTCTGGCCTCAGTGTAGTTACAGTGATGCAGCCATTGCATCCACTATTAGTTTCCAGTCTCATGTTTCATTATACTGTCCCTCACGTATGAAATGAGTTACCAGTCGCCAACCTTTTGATTTCTATGCACTTTTAAATGGAGCACCCTGATAGCATCCTAAGCATCTGATCATGCCTCCATGTATACTGACCCTGTGATAAACCAACCTTACAAGCTGACAAAATATTCTTTAGAATTCCTTTTTTAGCACATAACTTACTTGGATATTCAGTTACCCATTGAATTCCACAGAACTCAAATTTCTCTCTGACTTCATGACGGGGATAGACACTTTGATTACCACGTCCTTTGGCTCAAAAAACAACATTTGGCGACCTGCTATCGTGCATTTAAACTCCTCCACTAAGCTTGTTAGCGGCAATTCTAACGTCCCTCTCCCAAACCATGCCTCTCCCAGCCACTTTTTTATCACATTATTCATCAATCTTTTGAACCTCTGCACCTCAGGAATAGGCACCTCAAACACTGCCGCCTTATACGAGGAAGCAATTCAAACTGAAAATAAGACAATTTGAATTTACCTGGCAAAAAGATTTATTAATAGCTTCCACCATTTCCTTAATCATCTCCTTTACCTATTCCTCGTCATTCAATGCTGCACCATCTAACTAAACTCTTAATTTTTTCCATGATGGTAGGTATCACCTCACACTCCAAGAACCTTACCTGCACTAGTTTTCCTTTCATGATAGACACACTCCTAGAGTTGCTGGGTTTAAACGTCATCCTTGCCAGTCTAAGGTTATCACACGATTTTTCCAATAACCAACGTGTACATGGCAGAGTAGTTGTTTGTTGTCATGTCATTCATGTTTACCCTAAATGGAGGTAGCTGGGTACCCCTGTGCAACCTCTCCCTGCCCAAGACCCATTTAGAGGTCATAATTATAGCCTCAACTGACATTGTGAACTGTGAGACCATACACCCTGCCATTACACCTATACTGCTCGCAAAATTGAGTTTTGTAGTGCAGTGTATTCCCAACCACACCCAAGCTGTGACAAATTCCCCTGTACTAAAGCAAAACTGAATATCTTCAAAGTAAGCTTTAACCAGCCTTGTAATCTTGTCTGGTACCTGGAAAAATTTGAATGTCATAGTAAGGCATGTGGCACAGAACCGAATGTATTAGCCAAATCTAAAAAAACCCCATGGAGGTCTCTTCCCTCTGTCTTTGCTAACTGAATCTGGTACCAAGCTTGCTCTTGTGTGCTGCACTACGCCTCGCACCTTACTCCACCTAGGGGGATATAACATCCATTCTTCCCCAGGGTCTCACCTACTGATGGAATATTTGCTGGTAATTCAAGCTTGTTTTCCCCCTTTCCTTCCTCTGTACATGCTCAGAAGATGTTTCTCTAGCTGCTTCTTTTCTACTGTTAAGCACCCCAATTTCTCCTTACTAAACAGTCTTTAAAGAATGGAAATGGATGGAATTAACATACTCCTCCTGCTTCCTCCTCTTCCTTATAACCTCTGCTCTCCCCAATTTCACTCAACTACATTCCTCTCATCCTGCAGTAACTATATGCCCCCTCTTTTTGCCTTTTTTCGCTTCCACTGGTTCCTTAATCCCTTTACCTCTTTAACGAGTTGATCTATCATCTCTCTGCCACCTTGATTTTGTACTCTCACTATTTTTATCCTCTCCAAGATTCCAAATCTTGCTACTCCATATTCATGAATATGTTTACCTACCCTATTCAACTTGTTCTCTGCTGTTTCCTTCAAACCAGCTATTATACCTTTTAGATCTTCATAAACACTACACTACTTTTTCGCACCAACATATATTCTACGATAAAGATCTTTGAGTTCACATTTCCCCCATTCTGATGGTTGATGTTAACAAGCTTCTGCCCTGTATCTTTATTTCATCATTGTTGTATGCAATGAACTGCTGGCACAGGACTGCTTGATTAGATTATTGCATGAATCATGTAGGTGTTCCTAATAAAGTCTTCAGTGTCCATGTAGGTGTAGTTTATATACCTTATTATCCTCTCAGTTAACACATTTACTTTAAATTGAGTATGACACAAATCTTGTAGTATATAAGGTCTAAGTTGTTTTGGTGGGACAGTTTAGTGGCATGGTCCAAATCACGTGGAAAAGCGGTATTAAAGTGATTTAATAAAAACTAATTGAATTGAAAGTAATGGGCAGAAAAGCAAGTTCGGATTACGATACAGGTATCCCCTGAGTACTGAATATACTGTGTATATCCTAACGTTGGCTACCTTAAACATGCTCAAAACACTTATGTTAACGGATAGTTGTTAACATGCAGCTTATTTTATAATAGTGTTGAATATCCAATGTAATTGAATAAATATTGTACTGAAAGCAAAGACAAAATGGTTCGTCTGCAGTGCACTACTGCTAGAGAGAGTATTATACTGTGTATGGTTTGCACAGGGAATATTTAAAAATGAAAAAAAAAACTATATGTGCAATTATCAGAGTCCCATCTTAAAGTAAAAAAAAATTGTACACAAGACCATTGTAAATCGGTGACCATAGTGGATTTAAAACAAAGTATCAGTTCAATTTAAAATGGCATAATATATACCACAACAGTATTTTGTGTACATTCTAGCCTTACCTTGGTAGCCTGTATATTAATAACTTCATAAGACAGCTCCTCCGGTCTTGATATAAAAGCTTCCCTGTGATAGAAAATGACCTTTTGTAAAAAAGAAAGCCATTGCTGTTCAATTAAATAAAACCCATGTCACTGAATCAACATGTGAATTATGAACTGTAGGACTGTGGTAGCCTAGCGGTTAAAGTACTGGACTCTGGGCCTGCTGGTCCAGGGTTTAAATCCCACTTCTGCCAAGCTGCCACAGTTGGGCCCTTAACCCACCATTATTTGGATTGTAAGACTGTATGAGTTGGATAAGGGCGTCTCTTAAATGCGGTAAATATAAATGAACAGATTGCTTGGTTCTGGTCTGAAGCAGTATAAGCATCATTCAACTACTTACTCTTCCTCTTCATCAGTAGCAAATAGATTGACACGGAAACCAGAATCAGTGTTCCTTGGTTTCTGGACCTCTAAACCTCCCATCAGTTTAGCAAGCAGGTTCAGCTCCTCCTTGGCCAAGGGGTTTGGCATGGTGTTGACCTTCATGTTTGATTTAACAAACAAATACATAATGAGTAGAAATGCACAGAATATTTGGCCACTTCTGGTTAATGGGGGAAAAGGAAAATGAGAAATAAAGGTTAAATGTCAGACTGGCCCTTGTAATAGAGACAAAAGTGAGTGGCTGATGGGAGTTTAAAAGTAGAGGGTGTAATGGAAAAAATGCAGAAGAGAGGAGATATATCTCTCAATCAGCAATTTTCACTGCATCTTTCTATCACTTTCCTGCATCCGTGCTGATAAGAACTGTTTGCAGCAGATCAGCAGCAAAAATATCAGCTATGTTGAATCAATACATAGTATCCAAAGACATGAGACATGTGATCTGTATGTTCAAAATTTCAAATTTGAATTCATGAGGCATGTAACGAGGCACATACTATTTACTTGCTTAACGTTGTTTAATGCATGTACGTGACATACTTATTAAAATCAGTAAGTGTTTGGCTTAGTATTAGTTTTAATAAAATTTCACTTTACCTTGGTATGCTGAGAAGAATTTTTGGAGGTTCCTGACAAATGTGTTTCAACAGGACGACTCACACTATACCTGGTGGGAAAGTCACACAAAAGTGTCCATTCTGTAATGTGCTAGAATTACTTACACCATACGCAAAGCTTCTGAAATGTCAGTGTGTACATAGCTTAAAATTACGCTGAACATGGGATAGAAATTTAAACCTGACGGACTAAATAGAACGGGTACTTGAAAGTTGCCCGTGTCCTCTTGACATGAAATGACGGCACAGTCTACTACTATGAGTCATGGAGAAATTACACAAATATTTTTAGGTATGGACTCCTGTGATACTCACATATTTGTGCCCAGTTTATTGACCCGGTCACCAAACAACTCAAAAGAACCCTCGCGAAGAGCGGCACTGTAGTTTCCGCCATCACAGAACTGCACTCGCTTCACCTCCTCACCACTACAGCTAAACATGCTGTAAGAAGATATGATGCAAAATAATAACAATAAATGGAAATGGGCAACAGTTTGATTCTTACGGCCGGTCAGCACCTAATACAGTGGTACCTCGGTTCTCAACCACCTCCACCACAACTCAATGAATTGAGTTCTTAGAAACATTTGTCTTCTTGTGTTCTTATCTTTTTGTTAATTGGTACTCAGCTGACAAGTCACGCAACTCCCTTCACCCATATTCAGTACAAAGTAATTAATTGTCTCAATAGAAATCACTAGGCAATGATTTCCGCAGTGTTGATCGTGTTTTTCTTCATATATTTTTTTACATCTACAGTATTGTATTCTTAATTCTTAACAAAGTCTCCATGAGTCCAAAAAAGTGAAAGTGAAACCTAAAGCAGTTAGCTTAGCAGGTAGCTGTGCTGCTGCTTAGAGTTCACCAGTAGAATAATTGCTTTTACTTTTTACTTTCAGTCCATTACTCACTAAATTACATGATTTGTCAACACTTCATTATAAAATATGCTTTGTTTGAATGATTTTGGCCAACTGTTGGTTACTGTAGGGGTTAAAACATTAACATACTTACCATTACTTACCATAGGCCTTACTATAATACAGTGTATACTACTCTACCAAACATATATGTGACATACATTTAACATATTACGGATTTGTCAGATCATATCCCCTTATATAAATCAGGAAGAGCCTGTACCATACAAGCTCATTAATATAATATATAATGCCTTATACAGTGTGTATTTACTGGGGGTCTGAAATGGATTAATTCAATTTACAGTATTCCTTATGGAAACATTTGCTTTGTATTCATCGTTTCCTGTTCTTAACAAGCCTTCTGGAACAAATTAATAGCGAGAACTGAGGTACCACTTTATTTGGATCTCACTGTCAGTGTATCATATTGAGTCTATACATTGATGAGAAAAAAAGTTATGGCCACCTGGTCTGCAATACTGCTTTTATAGGTGGCACATGTCAAACCAATTTGCATATAAATGCCAAGATACAGGGTTTCTAACAGAACATTATCCAGAGCATCAAATTCCCTCCACTGGCTTTTCTTAAACAGTTGAAAACAATTAAACTGGAAATGAATAATGCGGACACAGTTTGGTTTCTACAAGATCCAACAGTGAGCAGAATATTTTTTGTTGCTCGCTGGTTGCAAATGGAAGCAGAAACACTAGCAGTCTATTTTTAGAATCTTAAAATAAAGCATAGCAAGCAGTATTAGGAAAGTCAAAATGGGTTGGGCATCCAGTAGTGGAAAGGTGTAGGGTGGTAATAGTAAATCCAGGTTATATATAGGTTATATATACACGCTAGTATATGGAAGGACATAAACAACACAATTGTAATTTATACCTATTTCTGTTTATATAAATTATTGCTATAAACATATTAACTAGATTACCTTCATTTAATTATTACATATATCATCTAAGCCACCCAATGAGGATGATCCCAATTCTAGCGTGCGTGTCGTGATTAAAGACGCAGAATCAGTCCCTGTAGTAAAAGCGAACCTGTGAGTGAGTATTGAACACCAGAAGCATAGAGACTGAACGAATGATAACCTATGAAAATGCTGTGTGACTTAACAGCCGACGAACTTTGTTTCAAGTGAGGCAAAGACGTACAGGTGAGAACTGACTCACTGATGTTTTAGAGAACGTTTTTTTGTAATGTCGTTTCTAGTGGACTTGCTTTATGTTCTGTGCTTTGAGTTTTAGAGGTGTCCATTAAAATGGTCTGATCCTTGTCATGCGAGTTTTATTGCTCCTTTAAATTTTTGTCTAATAAATCAAAACCCCAGTAACAGCAGTAAAAAAAAAAAAATATCCGTTTTTTTTTTATTTATTAATTTATTTTTTTATCTGCTACAATTTCCACTATGCCACTAGCCAAAAATTTCAGAAGCGGACACGTTCTTTTTTTTTATTTTGTTTCATAGTTTATTTTATTAATTCTATTACTAACCCATGGATGACGGGTCCCCTGCTGAGTCTTGGTCCTCCCGAGGTTTCTTCCTACCACTTTAGGGAGTTTTTCCTTTCCACTGTCGCCCTAATCTTGCTCAATTTGGGATTGGCCTTTTAAGATAATGTATTACTGTAAAGCTGCTTTGAGACAATGCTCTATTGTAAAAAGCGCTATAGAAATAAAATTGAATTGAATTGAATTGAATAGTATTGGTCCTACCAAAGTTAAACTGGCATCGACTTGAGTTTGTATTTATGACTAGTCTTAAGATA
>JAYJMA010042494.1:0-11243 GCA_036873895.1 Parotocinclus cabessadecuia
TAAAAGATTTTATGCTTATGACCATCAGACCACAAGAGACCGAAGGAGTTCAGTGGATGTCCTTCATAGCAGCAAAACATCCCATGCTGGCGACCAACATACTACATACTACAACATACAGAATTCCACGCTTGGTCACCATCATGCTAGTAAAAGATCACATGCTGGTCATAAGGATCCAAGGCTGTTGCCACTCAGTTAAAATGATCCCATGTGGGCGACTAACACATAAACTATAATGGAGCCCATTTTGTTGACCATAATACCAATTATAAAGGGTCCTTTGCTAATGACCATCATATCAATAATGGATCTCATCCTGGTGACCAACAAACCAACCATAAAGGATCCCAGGTTGGTGAGCCTCAATCGTAACGTAACAATTATAAAGCTATTGACACCAAAACAACCATAATAGATTTCATGCTGATGACCAGTAATCCAACTATAAATCATCCCATACTGGTGGTCCTCAGTCATAGCAGATTACATGCTGGTTACTAACATACCCTTGTCCAAACCACAACAAACTATCTTACTTGGTTTTCCAAAACCTTCTATCTACCAAGTTGAGTATATACTGTAGTATCATTATCCAATGTGCTGCCTCTACGTTTGAGTTGTGCATTGTCCACCGGCAAGCTTTCAACGCCCCAATTCAGACCTACCTTGCCCACCCCTCCACCAAAATATCTGTTTTTCTCTCGACACTTTTCTCTCGACACTCTCTTTAAGTCAGCATTGCAGAGAACTAGCGAGCCGGCTCGAGTATGACTCGCGGGCGACGAAGCTCGAGTGTGGCCATTTATTATTTAAGACGTAATTATGTGTGAGACTGCTGTGTCAGGCAGCCAGTGTGAGTGAGGCTTTTCATTAGGTGGCTTGTCATACACTTGCGGCCCCGGGCATGTCACCCTGCTCACTCGCTGCACCCAACTTTGGAGCCTTAATGAAAAGGGGCAAGCTGGAGAAGAAGGGAGGAGAAAAGAGACCATGTTGTCCAAAGGATTCACCCAGCTTTCCACAGCTTGATAGGTCTTGCTCTCCACTTCTCTATCTCAGGTTCCTTCTGAGATTCAATTTACATGTCAAATGAAATCGGTTTGCTTTAATTGGAATTGATAGACTGGGGCAAAAAGGGGAATGGAGAAAGAGAAGAGAAAGTGCCGTTAAAGAGGAGACAAAGGAGGGTGAAAATCAAGTTCATCTCTCTAAATTCTCCAATAACGTGAAAGGTTAGTTAGGGCAGCTACATAGATCAATCACAAAGATTGGAATTCCAATCAATATTTGCTGTAAGACCGTATATTATATTATATTATATTATTATGGGTCTTTGTCAAACTTTACACAATCACACCTACCCAGTTATGGGAATTACCCTGGATAATGAGTATTCCAATAATGGGATCACTATATTCCTTATTTCCTATGGGGAAATCCATAGCTGGTTCCTACACACAAAAACACACACCCTCAATGATATAGTGCCACAGGGACTTGTTTGGTTCTCCTACCTGCCTTTTATGTATGGATTAGATGGAATTAAACCGGACTTTCCAGAGCAAATCCAGTGCACACAGACAGTAACTGGAGAGGTGGATCAAAACCAGGCCTCTGGAGCAATGTGGCAGCATCAGTAGCTTCTCCATAACCATGATATCTTCATTTAGAGGAAGCAAGTCTTAAAATAATTTTTGTACTAAATAAAGTGGACTAGACTAATGGTTTATGGTAGTCAATTAATGAAGCAGCTGTCAATCAAAAGCAGGCCCTTTGCTGAAGGTCTCTCTCTCTCTCTCTCTCTCTCTCTCCCCCTCTCTCTCCATTTCTCTTTCTTTCTCTCTCTTTTCATATCTCTCTTTCCTTCTCTCTCCATCACGCTCTCTCTCTCTCACTACAGGAAGACAATGTGTTCTTGTTTTCAGGTGTATCAATGAATTCAAATGTCACAAAACCTAATAACTTCACTGACACTGACTCAGGTTAGAGTTCTGATTCCACAAGAACACTACTTTTTATTGGTATGTTTTATTGTAGTCTTGATACAACCAGAACCCTCAAGTATCCGTTATAAATGACATTTTTTACTTACCATTTAATTAAATAGGAATGTCTTTCTGAAGTGTTTATTACAGTTTCCTGGCTAATGGGCAAGCAGGCATAACTGTGCCCTGGACATGTCACCAGCCCTACACAGGGCTGAGAATGTGATCCCTTGCTGGTCTGAATCCAGTAACTAAAATAGTAATAATAATAATAATAATAATAATAATAATAATAATAATAATAATAACAACAACAACAACAACAACAACAATGTAATATAATGATAATAATAATGTTATTATTATAAATAGTAATAATAATAATGATAAAGATAATAGTAATATCAATATTACTGTTGTTGTTTTTATTATTATTAGTTATTAATATAAAATTGGGTAATAATAATAAAATAAAAAAAAATAATAATAATAATAATATTAATAATATACAAACCATATTAAAAATAAATCAATAGAAAATTACAAATTAGCACCATCACGCATCATGCATTTCATTTTCTGGGTTCCAGAAATCACTAGAGGAAGAAAAAAAGGGTTATGTAATTTAAGTTTTTATTTTTTAAATACTGGCTGCTGGGATGCTTTTGCACATTTTTTAAATTAAATAAAATAAAGAGCATTCTGTTTGTGCAGCAGTCTAATACTGCAGTGATTTTAGTTCTAGCCTGCCAGAGCATCACATTCAGACATGACTGTCTGTGCCTGAGGGAGATACACAGGGCAGGGATCATCTCTACGAAATGCAACAGAAGCCCCTATTCAGGCCCAATTGTAATCTATAGGAGTATAGCCACTCCTTCTGTACTTCACCATCCAGAGCCACTGAGCAGAGCTGGTGTTTTGTGTGACTTTATTCTCTTTGAGAACACAACGCTAATGAACGACACGTACTGCCGTTATTTTAATAAGGGGGCTGGTTAATTAGGAGAACACACTGAGCTGCAGCAGCGACAAACATCAAAACGAGAGAAGTTCCTCTGATTCATACGAGCAGGCTCTTAATGTTGTTGAACCAATTAGCAGAGCGCTGATGACAGGGGGACAACGGGGTCGCGTCAGGTCCCCGTTTAGAGTCAAGCTTCTGACAGATGCAAATTACCCAATTCTCTGTCACACAAACACAAATACAGCCTCACACTGACACACACAAACACACGCACACACGAATAAACAAACAAACGAAAACCCTAACATTCGAATTTTCACAAGTTCCCACACTGAGAGGTTTCTGTCAGAGCATTATATACATTCTGGCCACTTTATTAAGCACACCTGCTCAACTGCTTGTTAATGCAAATATCTAATCAGTCAATCACATGGCAACAGCTAAGTGTATTTAGACATGGCCAAAACATCAGCATCAGCATGGGGCAGGAGTAGGTGGGTTGTTGTTGCATTTCAGGAACTGCAGGGATTTTCACACACAGCGCCACCCCTAGGGTTTAAAGAGAATGGTCTGAAAAAGAGACAATATCCATTAAGGGATGTTTTGGTTTCGGTTGAATCCAGAGGTTAGGGGAGAGTGGTGAGACTGGCTCAAGCTGATAGAGAGGCAACACTAACTCGTTACGACCGAGGTATGCAGGAGACACGTCAAACCTTGAGGCAGATGGGCTACAGCAGCACATTACGTGCCGCTTCTGTCAGCTAAGAAAACTCTAAAAACTAAATCTACAATACACATGGGTTCAGCAAAAGTGAATAAAGAGTCTCGATTTCTTCTGATGAATTCGGACGGTCAGGTCAGAATTTAATATGACATTTAATAATAAATTAATAAATTGAGTGAATGAGCATGAATGAGGGGACCATCCTGCTTTGTATCAGTGGTTTAGGCTGCTGCTGGTGATATGGTGTTTTTGGCAAAATATGGGCCCCTTAATCCGAACTGAGCATTGTGTAAACACCAAAGCTTAACTGAGTATTGTTGCTGACCGTGTTGCACCCCTTTGCCCTTTCCCACCCATGGAATGCTTATTAAACCTTTACTGTATGATTTACACTTATAGCGAACGTACAAACAAGAACCACTGTTGCTTATAAACTTTGTTCATTGAAAAAGTTTTTCTAAACGATCTACAACACAATGTACAGATACAAACAAGTTCTTACTAAATTCCAGTCAACGTTTGAAGAACTTATGCAGTGTGATCTGACGCGTTCTGACGGTGCCATTCCCATTTGGGACGCATCCCAGCTGCGCGATTTCCCCTTTTGTGTTTTGTAGATTGGAGAGCCTTTTGCTCTGCCTTTTTAGTTAATTTCCTTTCGTTATTATATTTCCCCATTCTTATTATACGTCGTGGGGTTCCTTCATTCCCGCATCCTCGGGTCCAAACCACAGATCTTAAAATTTTCTGATTATTATTACTGTAATCACCAATGTGAATCGATCTCAGAACCTTTGTGGTGTGGTGGAACAGGAGCTTGGATCTTGTGCTTTAGTCAGACAGTCTGTTTATAAGTACTGCAACTTTAAGACTCTTCAGAAATAACAAAAGCATCTCAGTAGAAGCACACGATCATCGTGATCTTCACGTCTTTATGCAAGTCAAATATTTGAGCCGTTATTTCAAAATGCGTCATCCGTAAACAAAAGTCAGTTTTGATGAGCTGCACACATGAGCAAAAGCGTTGGACAAAAGCCCAGAATACGGCCATAAAATCTGAGTGGGAAGTAAAGTTACGCAAGCCTCGCTTTATCCTTGCTTTAATGTCAGTAACGGTCAAAGGTCGGTGTTCTTTTTGTAGCATTTAGCCGCAGTAGATGTGGAGCAAATTTCACAGTGCCAGGCAGAACTGTGAACATTTTCAACATTTGAAGAGCTGTAATATGTTCAGATGCAAAAATCAGTCCGCCGATGCCAACCCGGCAACAAAAAGGCTAGGAAGCAGTGAGAAAGCCCCGTCCAATGTTTCAAAAGACATGCTGAGCATAAAATCAATAATATTCTATTAAAAATGAATCAGTACTGTATGAAAAGTCCGCCAGCAAATTTGCCTTTTAAAATAATGAAAGGGAAAGTTTTCAAATCACTACAAACATATTATTAGAAAACAGGCATCAGTCAAATCTTAATGAAAGAGTTATTTCTTTGTCTGTTTTTAACAAGTGACTTTTTCCCAATGAGGTTTAGAGGTAAACCCAAAGCGGGAGACAGTGCTACATAAGGACGGTTCGAGCTCTGTCTTCTTGATTGTACTCCATCTTTGCATTACTATCTACAGCTGAGAGTTTGTACGAACTACAATGATCAGGGCATCAATGTTTTGCCACGTAAAATCCCCACAACTTCAATAAAAATGTTACTGTAACAAATAATGTATTTTTAAGCAATAGAAGATGAGAAGATGTGCCTTGTTGTTGTTTAAAATCACGGCCGTGATTTGGTTGCAAAATACAAAGGTGAGTGCCATAGGTAATCACAGTCGTGCCGTTATTTGCGATAGCACACAACCTTGAGTGTTGATTTTATACACAGATTTTTCAACAACTAAATTTCATACTAAATATACTTTAATGCACAAAAGACCTTTAAAGAAAAGGAGGCTAGGCAACGGCAACAGCGGCAACACGAGATATATGGTTTATATAACACTATAACACTAAGTAGCATTCGTTTTAATTACAAAATGCAATACAAAAACTTCATTCATTCATTCATTAAACTTCATTTTTTTCGGGATCAAGAAAGTTCTAGCTCTCTAAGTCTTTTGATCTAAAACTATTGCATTTATAAGACGTAAAATGTAAGATTTAGACAGTACGATGCCATTCCATAACGCATCTCAACCAGCCTAATTGTAAGGTCGTGTCATAGCTGTTGTATCAAAATCTATTTTGTAGAAAGTAGCATATTACTAGGTACCTCTGGACCTGTGAAGAACTGAATCCTGAGCCCATCAGATGTAATCTCTGCATATTTGTCTTGATTTAGGAATTTGGAAACCACCCACGTTAACTGGCCTCCAGCCTAGAAACCATCACTTAACGTAGTAATATGAATTAAGTCCAAATGATAATGGAAAAGCAGTGTAATTGAGGAAATCCTATCCCAACCACGAGTCACTGATGTCACCAGTAAGCAAGATGGACTCTTCAGTACTGATAACCTCAGTAAGTATGTTGCCGTCACTCCTGTTTCAGTAAGGAAACCAGCTAGGCCAGTAAAAAATGTACTGTGAAATTTGACAGTAGAACCATGATGTGACCAAATTATCAACCAAATCCACAGTAGAGCTGTGAAATGCTTTATGGTCAGTTTGTTGTCAACCAAGTTTACAATTGTACTATGAAATTTGACAGTGGAACCATGATGTGGCCAAATTACCATCAAAATCTCACAGTAGAACTGAGAAATAACTTACGGTCCAACTGTGAAAGTTCATATTAAAACTATCAAGCAATTTACACTTTTAGTATCAACTCTTACAGTTTGTTCCTGGAAAGACTTGAACGTCTTTTATAACATCGTTATCATACCTATGGTTTACTACCATGTTTTGAAAGTTAATGATATTGTGCTGCAAATAGAAAAAGGATGAGAATTAGCTGTTAATGACATTAATCCTGAATTATTTCTTATATATACTGATCAGTCTGGCTCGTAGTAATGTTTAGGTAGATGGTATGCACAGCATACATTCCCAGACCCAGCGTTTCCAATCAGAACATTACCCAGAGCATCATGGTTCCTCCACCGGCCCACCTTCTTCTCATTCTGATGGTACCAGTGAAACATGGTGCCCCCTGTACCTATTTGTAAAACAGGACTGATCAGATCAGTGCTGCAAGGTCTAATTCTAACACATGTGCCCGTGTTACCATCTTAAGAACTTTAGTGGTGCTGGACTATGGTCCATAAGGTTTATGGTTCAACTCCCACCCCTTTTTGGGTCCTAGAGCAAGGCCTCCAGTTAAGGGTTCTGGATAAGGGTTTAATGACTAATGTAATGTAAATGTGGTGGACAGACGAGCACTGTGGTAAATTAACTCTTGTACTCAGCAGGGGGCACTGTACTGCTTTAACCATCTATAAGCGTTTAAGTAGCTCTCCTGTTAATTTGGACCAGACAGGAGAAAAATCCTTGCTCTCTTTTGGCAAGGACACCCTGTTTCCGCTTCATGGTTTGTCCCTCCTGAGACCTCTAGCATAGTTGTTTAGGAGATTTTTATGGTCTTCTGGCCAAAATGATATTGCTCCTCAAACTTTGTCTTACGTGCAACACATCAGCAATGAGAACCTACTGTTCACCTCTAATATATCCCAGATCCTAACATGTGCTTTTGTAAAGAGATAATCAATCTAATTTATTACTCGGTCTATTAGATATTGATTCCCATTTAGTGATGAATCATTTGTTGCTATGACATCCCGAGTCCTCTGTTTAAAGACTATATGTCTTCATAATTTCCATTTTCAGAAATGTTAGCACTTTTAGCTGTCATGCACATGCTCAGTCCGCTCAAACACACACACCTTTCCAGGCACCGTACATTAATGTGCTTCACTGAAGGCTTTCTGGTTTTCTGGTGAGGCTGAGCGAGTGAGCACGTGTTTCCTTGTGCTCCATTTCCTTTGGTTCATGCCATTTCTGCACTTAAGGACCTATTACATGCCATTTTCTGGGTCATCAGAGGGTCATGTGATACTTCTTTTGAACTTTAAAAGCAAACTGAAATTGAATTGATACCAATAATAGTAATAGCGATAATATTAATATAAAACAACCTATATTATTATTCAAAAATGATTGAATACTTTCAAATAAATGATTAAAAACAACGTATTTTATAAAATAAAAATATAAATGTCACATTAAGTGTATAATTAACATGATTATAATAACAGTAATTCAAAATGTATCATTATTATTAGTATTATTATTATTTTTATTTTTATTATTGATATTGCTATTGTTATTTTTGCTGTTGTTGTTGTTGATAATCCTAACAACAACAACAACAACAACAACAACAATACAATTATTAGGATTAATTATTATTAATAATAATAACAAAAATTATTTAAAAATATAATCCTTGGCATAAAGATCACCTGGCTTTAACCCTAATTCTATTTTTTGCTCTTTTTCACGAGAAAATATAACATTGACAGATAATTATTATTATCTAATTATTTATTTCTTAGCTGAGTTAAAACAATTAATATAGTACTCCAACTCTGACTATAATAATAATAATCATAATAACAACAACAACAACAATAATAATAATAATAATAATAATAATAATAATAATAATAACAATAATAGCACATTATTATCTCACAGCTCCACAGGTCTGTGTGAATTTTGCATGTTCTCCCCCTTTCCATGAGGCTTTTTTCTACATCCTCCTTTCCTCCCACATTACAAAGACGTTAGGTTAATTGGTTTCTCTAAATTGTCTCATTGTGGGTGTGTTGGACGATTGGCACAGGACATACACCCTTATTTCGAGGCTGTTCAAGTGGAACGCTGTTGCTGTAGAAATGGCAGGATAAAAATAGTCCTCAGACTCGAGAATGAAGCTGGTCATTCATTTGGCTCACACTGCTGCTTGCTTTAAAGATCTGAGTGATAGCTCTCCACAGCTTGCTGCTTTTTTTTTGGTCGATTTTAGTGACCGGCCTTCGTAGTAGACTGGCTTTTTAGTTGGCTTCATACTGATAGCATCACTTGACTTATCTCATTTCTCTTCCACCCATTTTTCCTGCTGATCTTACACATGAGCAGTCACCCAATAAAAGATGGAGCTCTGAGATCCACTCAATGTGTAAAACCGAGGACTACAATACGTTTTGTTGGTCTGTTCCTAAAGGTAAATGTCTGTCATCGTGCGGGCCCTCTCTCTTCTCTCCACCCTGTGTTCTATCTGCGTAAGAGCATGTAGGAGAGCGGATCTACACGAATAGGAGATGGCACATTGATTTTAATTAGTCTTGTCGTGGAATCAATGCAACCTTATCACCTTTGGGGTGGGGATGGTGGTGATGTGTGTGTGTGTGTGGGGGGGCAGTAATGAAGAAGGGAATCAGGGAAAATGTGTTTTATTAGGCAGAAACAGATCAGAGAGGAGAGCAGGATGGGATTGTCATTCGGATTTTCCTTTCAAATACAGTCGAATTCGGTTAATGGGGCCACATCGGGACGGGATAGTTTTGGTCTTAATAACCGGCTGGTCCGATTAAACGAACATGCCCTATGTTACAAGACGGGACGTGCTATAATTTAATCAAGATATTAAATTTTTATTAAACCTTTATTGTGCGATTTACACGTATGGCAAACGTATTGCTTGTTACTTACCAACTTTGTTCATTAAAAAATACATTTGCAAACAAGTTTTTCGAAACGATTTACAACACAGTGTATAGATACTCAGCATGAGTAGCATAATACTGTAAAAAACAAGTTCTTACTAAATTCCAGTCAACGTCTGAAAAACTTATCCAGTGGGATCTGATACCTTCTCTTGACGGACTGCACTTGAACAAAATCAAGAAAGTGGTGGGCGTGGCCACCTCCCGCTGGTTTTGCTCTTGTCAACACAACTTTGTGGGTTTTTTTTCAGGATTTCCTGACCTTCCTATTAAGAAAAAGACCATTAAAGCAAACAGACATTGACCGGATGGACGTTAAACAGTGCATACCTGCATAATTGTGAGATTATATTGTGTATAAGATTATGTACCCACTTCTTTCAGAAACAGGACCTTTTATGGAAGTCTTTAAAAAAAGTTTGGAAACTGGCATGTTTGAGTTTGACAATAGTAAGCTATGGTGTTCGCTCCCCAGCAATAATGGATCTAAAAATGTAAAAAAGCACAACATTATTTAATATTATTGTTACTGCTTTAAAGCATTCGAACTATTTATCAGATATAACTAGCAAGGTCTGTCGCTGTTAGGCTTTGTGATTATGATGAATTGACTTAATCAATGTAAATATAAAAACATAATTAATACAGCGTGATAACGCTCGTTTACTTTTTTTTTCCAAGTTTGACCGCGTAGACAAGAAGGTGCGACTGAGCAATAATGGCTGTAATATTGCAAAATCACCAAATGATGTCGCTGTTTCACAGCAGGCGCCTCAGTGTGGTATAGTGGTGTACTGTATTACGTCATTGAATACTCGTCATTCGAAAGCACGATATTTGAATCGTTTCAGCAGGTAAAAAAAATATTTTAAGCGGTTTTCGAAACAGTGGTGTACTGATTATGTTTTGCATGGATTAATGTTGCTGTTTGTTTTCTCTCACTCAATGTTTAAACCCTTGTTTTAACCCTAGCCCCTAGCCTCGGTGCAGTTAGTGTCCCGAGCTCAAACGTAACTGGTTGCATTATGTAATATTAACTACTAAATTACCAATTGAAAAACGATAGTTTTATTACCACAACGTTTACTATCAATCATAGGTGTGTTTAATCCAATTTTAGGAATACTGGCCAATACAATTATTTTAAGTGGTGGTGGTGCTGTCTGTTTTAACAGTAGTTTCTTCTCTGAAAGAGACGATGAAGAAAAAATGTTAAAACCATAGGAACGCTTCAGCTGTAAGGCGAACAAAGCTAAGCCACGGTACCACCATCCCGCCTTCTTCTTTCCTCGTGGTTCTTGATGCGGGGTCCGCTCATACCCACTAAGACACGACGAGGGAATACTTGGACCGACGTGTCGCATCGTCTGTCATCAAAGACGCGCACACAAGTCAATGCCAATTTAGAAACAACAATTAACCTAATACTCATGTCTTTGGGTTGTGGGCGGAAAACGGAGTACCTGGAGTAAACCCACGCAGACACGGCGAGGACCCAGGCCGCTCGACCCTGGATTGAACCCGGGACCTTCTTGTGGAGAGGCAATGGTGCTACTCACCAAACTACCGCGCTGCCCTTCCACCATCCCGCCTTAGTTCACATAAACCAGAGTTGTAATATCAGAAATAAGCACAAGATGCCACTGTTACACAACAAAGGCAAAACGTTCAGGTTTCATTTAAACAAATGCTATTCAGCAGGTAGAGGTTTTGTGCTGTCAGATTCAAAGCAGGCCCATGAAGTTATCCAATACACAGCTGTGTGTGTGTGAGAGAGAGAGAGAGAGAGAGAGAGAGAGAGAGAGAGAGAGAGAGAGAGAGAGAGAGAGAAAAAAAAAATATCAGATGA